>BOPP01000106.1:3356924-3422729 GCA_017312745.1 Gryllus bimaculatus
AAAGAGAGATGATATTGGGCGATCTTTCACGGAGCAGAATTAAAACTGTTTGAAAACAGCTTGTGGTTTGGCGTATAAATATTCAGAAATAATATGGATTGCAAAATATTCCCCAACGATATACTGCTGCTGGCCAAATGCTGAATCTTCCCAGTTGCAGCTCTCTGCTTCTCCGCGGGCCATCGTTCCCATTGCAAAAGCTTCGGTCGGCGTAAACGACCTCGACGTCCGCAGTGGAGCAGCATGGTCCCCGACGGGAAGCAGAGAGCCAAGAGTCAGAGCATGGGCGGGGGGCCGGGAAACGAGCGAAAAGCAATTAGTAGGGTGAGGAAAGGCCGAGCAAGGGGCCGGGGCGGGGCAAGTAAATGGTGGGGGTTTTTTGCAAGTTTTTGGGGGACGGGAAACCCGTGTTGGAGGAAAACCGGAAAAGCCCGAGGTTTTGGGCAAGAAATTGAAAAATTTGGTGTTTTTTCCCGGCGGCTTTAAACGCCTGCAAAAAAAGGGGGAAAAGGGAGGTTCATTTTAGTCCTCCGTAAGTTGTAAGTGCAAAATGTTTTTTTTTTTAATCTCAAATGGGGCGAACGGGCTTTTTTGCCCCCGCGGGTTTGGCCGATCCCCCGCGCGCCCGACTGAAAAATACGTTTCGCTAAGCCTAGGTTTTTTTTTCCCAAACCAGGTATTCCAACCCACCAGTTTGGCACCGCCCTCAGTTGGCGGGCGGGCGAGGAGTTTGGCCGGAATGAACGAAGTTCGGGCGGGGGTTGGGGCCGGGGTTGGTGCAAGGCCGGGCCCTGGTGAGTGAAAAGAGGGAGGGCCGGGGGTGGGTGCGGGGGGAAAAAAAAAAGCAGCAAAGGCGGCCCATGAGGGAAACGGGTCCGGCGACTGAAAGTGGGCAGTTTTCGGGAGGAAAGTTTGGGCGGGGAGGGTCCCGCGACGTATTGCCGGTACGGGAGCGGAGCCGGGGCCGGAGCGAGGCGGAGTTAGACTGTTGGGGGGGCGGTGGCCGGGGGCGGGAACGGGGCTGCCCGGTGGGCCAGAGCAGAGGGGCAGGGCGGGGCCGGGGGCCCGGGTTTGCCTTGTGAACGGGCCGGAACCGCGGTCGTGGGCGTCCGGGGCCCTCCCGCGCGCGTCCCGGAAAAACGGGCGAAAGCAAGATATCGCGAAAACATAAAAGATCCTTCCGTTTTTATTGCCAACTCTTCCCACATCGCCCAGCCCAGGAAGCGGGGCGGGCGGGGAGGCCAGATCTGTCGAATTGCCAGCGCCCTGGCCCCTCCCCCCCCCCCCCAAGCCGGCCATGGCGGCCCCACAGCTTTATACGCGACCCGGTACGAAAAACACTGGCGTCCAATTTTTAATGTCCGCGTTTTGGTTATCAATCATTGAATCCCGTGAATTTAGTTAGGCAAAGGTCCAGTGCGAAAAACCCCTGCTTATCGCATCATCTGTTCATAGAAATAACTAACGCTTAACGTTAAATAGATGGAAATGATATGGCCTAAGGAAGAGAGCAAAAAATTGACAGGCAAATAGACAAAGCGAGCCAGGGAGCGCGCGGGCGGGGGCGGCGAGGGCGCGGGAAAGGGGAAGTACGAAGGGTGGGAGGGGTGGGGAAGGGGAAAAGGAAGGGGAATGAGGCGGCGGCGAGGAGTCGTCGAGCCGGCAAGGCAGGAAACGAAGTGAAAGCGAAACCAAAACTTTCCACTAACGGGGTTTCCCTGTTCCCCGCAGAACGCTTCCCATTGGAGATGTGGTAAATGCGAATGTGAGAGTCATCTTAATAAAACAGTGTTGTTGAAAGAGAAATACGAATATTTCACATCTAGTAAACCGTAAGCGCAATGTTACAAGAAATGGTCGTCCGATCATGCTCAATGTTTTAAGAGTTATAATCCGACTTTGAACACAACGATTTTTCGAAACCGTTACCATTTAAACACTTTGGCCACGTCTTTAGACCTATAAAAGCCTTATTTTATCGATGACGCAAGTGTAAATAATTTAATATGTATTAAGAACTAACTCAAACCGAAGACTCTTATTTTAAGTGCGCTCTTCATTAAATTTTTTTAAAGCAGTTAAGTTTGACTATTTTCAATGACTGCCAGAAACTTTTTAAGTTAAAACAGAGAAATTGTTTGTATGTTTTTTATACAACCTGCAAGTTTCCGTTTAAAACTGTTCCCGAAAATTCCTGTTTTTCCAAAACAGTTTATTTTTCAAAGTTATTTGTCATGTATCTTTCTTCCATATTCCTAAATTTGTTTTTTTTAATTAATTGAATTCTCAAAATAAAATATACCCGGGGTAAAATTTGGAGTACGTGGTGTTTTTCGGTTAAAGCATATAAATGGAATATGACAAAATAAACACTATACATATATTAATATAATAAATATATATATATATATAATAATTATTGAAAAAGATAATTTTTTTTAGTGGAAAACGAAGGTAATATAACTCCAATTTCCCCACAAGTATAAATAAAAATGTAGTTTGTGAAAACGATAAAATACCGGTTTTTTGCATTTTGGCGAATATAAGATTAGAATGAAATTTTTTCATATAAGTAAGTAATTACTTTCCATCAACATGATCTGAACTCCCTGACCTACACCAGAAAATGTTAAAAAAATATTGAAAAATCATTGCTGAAATGTAAAAATAATTTCCACAAGATTTTCAATTTGAAATTTGAAAAAATGATTATAGCAAAAGAAAACATTATCGAAAAAACATTGGCACTTAGAAAATACAATTATCAAAACTAGATGGCAAGATGGAATTCAGCCAGACTGGAAGTGAAGCCTAGGGTCCGTCTGCACAGTTTTCCATGGCTTCTAGAATTATTATCAGGCGAATGTCGGAGCAGTACTTTTTTCAAAAGGGACACAGACTACTCGTGATCTTTCTTTCCTCATCCTTAAACCTTTTTCAATTGTACACACATATACTAGTCACACGTACTCACACAAACACACAGTTGAAAACTCCCATTTACTGTCAAGTGTCACGCTCCTACCAACTGCTGCCCACCTGCGCGCCTGTATTGTTGGCGAGAGGCTAGCGTCCTTGAGTGAGATTATCTCGCCTTTCAATCGATATAAACCCCCTGTAAGGCAATCTTATCTGACTTCCCAGCTACAAGCGAACCTAGGGGTTATTGACACTAAACTATTTGGATTTACACAATGGAATTGATCTGTTTGGGGTTGCATCTCACTCTTTTTGCTTGTTAATTTTCCAGTTACCTACGATTATAGTAAAGAGAAAAGAAAAACACAACTTCGTAGTTAACAAAAGAAAAAAGTAAAAGGAATGCAACTTTTTTCAGCTACCAGGGAAGATGTACGAATAGAAGGGATTCCCTTTTTTAGCTGCCACAAAAAATTACGACTTCTCAGCCGCCGTGTAGAAAGGGGAAAGGTTGAGCCGGAGGGGACTTTGCGTTCGCCGAGGTTGCTCTTGCATAGACTTGCATAGACTTTACATAGACTTGCGGGTTCTTCATGCAAATGGGACAATTAATTTTTTTATCGTACAAATAACTAAAACCTAGCCATCTTTCCTTAGTACATATGCAGGTATCTCCCCGGAGGCGCACCAACCCCTACTGCGACAAGCTGAAAGCTCGTGGCGTGGCCGGGAAGTGATTACAAGAAGAAGGGGAAAATGGGATAAGGAAGAGGACGGAAAAATCGCGCGCGACCGTAGTTCATTTTTAGGGTACAGCTCCGCCTTTCAGCTGTTACTGATGACAGAAACCACGAGAAACAACCGATCAGAGCAGCCGGTCACTATAATTCTCCAATCAGCATCTGAACTCGAACTAGCTATGACGCTAGTGTCCAAAATATACCTCGTTGAATATTGCTCGAACCCTAGAAACTCTCCGCCGTAGTCCCTGCAGAGAACGGCAATGCTGACCCTAAGCTAAACCAGCCTGTTTCCTTTTGGTTTAAACATTTCCACATTTAAAATTGTTTTCTAATATGTTGCGAGGAAAAAACATACTTATTCGTTATTTTTTTCTTTTTTCTTAAAGATTTATGATCTAATTTCAACACTCGTTATATAAACAAGAAATATTCTTTAATAACGGCTTAACAATGTAGGATAGTGCTTGACTTATAAAAGTTTTCCTTTATTATTTATACCTTTAAAAGCTTTATTAATAACGTATGTTTAAAGTTGTTTAATGTATGTTTAAAGTTAAATTGCAATGATGTCGTCAATTATTCATCTCATTTTATTTCAACAGAAGAAACGGAATGGTGATTTCATTCATATTTAATTTGTTTAATAGGTTCGGAAAACAGAGACATATTTATCATATATTAGTTTTTAAATGCCGATACTTTGTAACCAAAAATGGCATGCATCCTATTCGTTTTTAAAGAATTAGTTATATAACATAAATATAAATAATTTTGGATATTTTTATGTCGCATTAACGGCATGTATATTAGCGGCGGACAAAACTGTTTAACTGTTATAAAGATGAAATGTTTCAGTTTATCTTTTTGCATTATGATTTGCATATTGTTAGTTATATTTACACACACTCGTTACATTTACACTTTCCACACTTGCACCTGGTTGCCTGAAAGACGTGTTAAATTGTAAGGCCAAGTTAAATTTAATTTAAAATATTAATATTTTTAGACATTTGGAAATTCTTTTTTTGAAAATTTGATGAGACTACGGTCACTTCCTTAAGTTTTGAGAATCAACAACAAGTTACCAGCAACAACCAGTCTATTCCCATATTTAGGTGGAAGATTTAGTAACATGCTCGGGGAAATTTGAAATCGCTCGGTCAATTCAGTAACTCAGGAGGGCTATTCGTGTTCAGTTATTTGTTTCTCAGTCAGAAACGAGGGATGTGAAGAGAGACCATTTCAGAGCCATCATTTTTTGCGACTTGAAGGTTAGTTTGAAAAAGAAAGCGAACCTCACTTGCTACTGTCTATCGATGGTTTTCCGAGTTCGAGAGAGACTGTCTCGAAGATAACCGCCGTTCTGGGAGTACCACTACAGCAACAGGACGAAAAAGTGTTGGAAAAAGAACATATGGTAAGGGGAGAACTTAAGTAACCCATGTAGAAAAATCTTATAATCTTCCTCCCCCTTGGTAAATTAGTCTCTATTAGCTGTAGTTTTTAAAATCATAACAAAATATATCGATAGACTTGTGTTGCAAGACACACATAAGGTGTTGAGGGATATTGATTACAAAGAAAATATAGTTTAGTTGTGTGTGACCTATTGTTATCCTATAAATAACAGTCAGATCTTTTCGATGAAATGTCCAACTTCTAAATGGGTTGAAGGGACTGGCATCAACTGATAATACAGCAGTACCTCTCAGATCCTAGCGTTTAAATCCCTACGGTGGCAAGACTTTCGACAAAGCATAATTCAGGGTACAATTTCGACAAATCATAATTCAGCCGCTTTTTGGAGGAGTGAGATTTTTAATTTCTTCAGGTGGTATGACTGGGCACACATTTCGCTTGCAGCAGCTCCAGCGTGTGCATATTGCATATTGTTAGTATTGCATAAACGCACGACTTCAGTTTGAATTTGATGCCATTTATTCTGTCAAAGAACAGTAAAAACTGTGCATGACCTGAGGGAGAAGTACAAGCTGTGCACGTTTTCTTAAGCTCTGAAATCCCTTCTTCATCATGTAGCCATAAATGGTTCAATGATAAATAAAAGTTCCAACAAAGCAAGGTTAGAAACATTTGAAAACAAAGCAATTTTTTTCCTGAGTTGTAGAACACTTATTTGCATACGTAAACGAACCAGAGATGTGATTTTTTTTAGTTTTGGTAAAAAAATAGTATCTTATATCCCCGGCTCTACTTCTAATACAAGTATCAATAGGAGAACTCAACAAAATGCGCGTAATGAAGTTAGATTTCACTAGTAGGTAAGATTATAGCGCCTCTGATACTAGAGGAATTCATCCTTCAAGAGTAAGCCAACCACTAAATGTGACAGGTACTTGTAGAATGACTAATTATCAAAGTTCAAACAGTTTAGACACACATCAAAAGACGTGTAATTCACCTTTATGATTAATTCACACAGCCGAATAAATTACATTGCTCACCTAGTCAGAGCCTCCTGTCGAATTTTACTGTACTACTTAACTGTGCATTGACTGCAAACTTTGTAGCCACTAAAATTCTTCACAAAAATTTGAATGATGAAACTTATATTCCTCTGTAAATTCCACTGAAAAATAGGCCCTGGTTATAAAACAAAAATAACTAGTTTTTGTAGTCTAATGAGAGGACATACAAATATACACACTGACAGCAAATGTAGTTATCACAGCGATGCACAATTCCACGGTTCCGATACATATGGCAATATTATGCCAAATTTGAATATTGCACATACCGCACTTATTATTTCCACTCATTGAACCGAGAATTATTTATTACTTGAAGTGGTATGTTTGTTACGCGTCGTTACAAAAGACCAAACTCGATGTGAGAGCAGTGTAGAGGGGACAATCAGCAATCAGAATGAATAACATTTTGATAGTGTATAAGAACTGTATTAAGTATTGGATAAAAGCGTTAAGAAAAAATATTTTATCAGAACAAAAATGTTTACTTGAGCACTTTTTTTAATTCCAAATTTTAGAAATTTCAAAAATAATCCAATAGAATTAATTTGAAATCAACTCTTCCTTTAATACAATTGTAATTAAATGATTTGAAGTGAAAATTAATGTTATAGTGTTTATCTAAAATATTTGATTTTATTGAGACCCTTTTGTTTAACAAGAAAAAATGTATTTTATTATTAGTCTTAGCATCAGATTTTATGAAATATATGTTATCTGAAGTCAGAATGATTGTGTTTATCCATGCAGTCATGAATAGAAGAAAGGTATCCATACATTTAAGTTTGCAGGAATGTATATTCGGAGTTGGGTTTAGATTTTTTACGTACTATATAAACTACGAAATTTGCCTTCTCTTGCCCAAATATAGCTCATGTTTCCAATATAGATCCTCGCAGCCAAGCTTTGAATAGTACCATTATGTGTCCACATAATGCAATTTTGCTCCTATTTGTCCCAGTGATTCACTATTAATGTTTCATACGGTTACATCATTTCTTTTGTATTTTAAATTTCCTCAGACAGGTGAACTATTAAACTACAACTACACTGCAGTAGAGTAAGCAACTCGTCTCCTAAATGGCGATCGCGTTGATATAGCTGGTATTTTAAGAATCAAGTAATATTTTCATAAGAAAAATTGGAATTTGTTATGATGAGCGTAGTAATTGCCTTACCTTAGGTTAGACGTTTTCATTATCATTAGGGTAGATTATCGTTCCCTAAGTTCCTAATATCACTTTTTGCATGATATTTGGAACATTGTCATAATGAGTAAATCTGTTTTAACAGATGTTAAAACGTAAAAATCGGACAAGAGAAGATTAAGAAATTGAGGGTGACAATTCTTCTAATTGATGAATATGTAACACAAACATTAAAGTCGTATTTTAAAGTTAAATCGAAGTTTTGCTTTCAAAGACTACTTTCTTTTAGAGATACAATACTAAGTACGTAATTTTAGTATGAACTAATTATATTCATTATCGCTTATTATATTTTTTATCACGTAAGTGAATAATCGCAGGGGTAGAATACGTAATTCCAGTGAATAAGTCCCAGTATACAAGGGAATGACGGGATTGTGCATTTGTGCGTCGCATATAAACGCAAAAACTTCTTCGATTTCGCTGAAACTTTCACACTTTGTTCTTAACGAGACCGTTTACAAAATGGATTGAATGCAGTAGGACATTTGGGGGCGTTGTTGTTGTTGTTGTTGTTGTTGTTGTTGTTGTTGGCAATTTATTCATTTTTCACGCCCCTAAACTCTACGCAAGCCAACGCACAGTCAAGAATAAAGTGCGTCTTCACTGTACCCCTGCGATTGTGGAATATCGGCTGGAATTATTACTCGAATCTTGGACTAGTAAAATAAAAAATTCTCCAAGATGATGTCATAACGAACGCATGCCGGAATTTGAGGGAGAACGTTTTAACAATTGAATACTTGCCTACCACGTCCACGGTATAGAACAAACCAATGCATATAGTGTGATAATGACCAGTAGTGTATGATCTGTAATACACTGCACTACAGGTCCCGTAGGAAGTACATAAGACACGAAGAAAAATAATACTGGTTTGTTTTTGCGATCCAATACTAATTTTTTGGAAGATAATAATTATGTTGTATTGTTCATCACGTTTACATATAATGATTTTGAATTTTACAACTAGTAAAACATCCCTATTTCATCTACATTTCTTTGTAGATTAATCGAAACAAAACTTAAAGTTGAATTAAACTGAAGTAGGAGGAAAGGCAATAGCCACTTGTTACTAGTTACGTAACTATAATACCATTTTAAATTTTATTTTTTTAGAAAATATGTAAACCTTTTTAGATGTTCATAGTGTCAGAACTTAAAATAAGCCACAGAGCTTACATTTGCACTCTTGACCAACTATTTATTATTGAATCGCGCGACGTTTTCGTGTTTGCAGGACAGCACAGACGCATTGCCCCCGCAACACGTGACTGCGCGCCTAGAACTCATGCTCCGGTTTAAACGCGAAGTGCTTCGACCGTCAGCGCACCCCGAAGCGCGAACCGGTGACATTCTGCTTTCTGCCACGCCTCGCCGCCAATCCTGCGAGCATTACTGGCGGCGGCGGCGGCGGCTGCAATCGCGCCAGTGGCCGCAAGGGCGGGGCCAGGCGTGGGCGGGGCGGGTCGGGGTGGCCGGGGGGGTGAGGGGGCGTAAACGCGGTTAGCGCCGCAGAAGATTGGCCTCGTTAGGCGCGATGGTTGGGCCCCGCGCCGGACCCGGCAAATGCTGTTACCGCAAATCAATTGCCAGAAGCCGCCGCCTCCCCTCGCCCCGCCCGCGCCCCCCCGCCCCGCCCCGCGCGCGCTGGTCGTTCGCTTTTAACACCCCACTTAAGCCCGTAAAATAAGCAAGATTTTCAATTTCAATTTTCTCTCGGGTTGCCGCCGCCGCCAACGCGCGCAAGGCGCTTTGGGGCGTTGGGGCGGGGCGGGGGCGGGGAAGCGGCAGCCAGTTTTTGCGCGGGCGGTGCGCCATCATCTCTGCGTGTGGCCCCGGGCGCGGCCCCGCCCCCCAACGCGCGCCGAGAGGTGGCGGCGGCGGCATTTTTATGCATAACGCGGTCGCAGCGCGGGCGGAGCGCCCGTCTGGTTGATCGGCCACGCCCCCCTCCACCCCCACCCCCTGCAACGTGGCGCCGCAGATGAATCTGGTGGTGCCTCGCAGGTGCGAGCCCTCGCTCGCTTTAAGGTTTTAAAATTTCACCCCGGAATTCCGGAAAAGCGCCCACAAAATGATTGCAAATATTGGGTAGCATTTTAATTTGTTGTGAAGTAATAAAATGCTGGAATGAAGTGTTTGAAACATTTTATAAAATATTTTTTTTGCAAATATAATTGAAACGATGAATTAACGGAGCATACACATTGTTCCTGTTTAGATAGAAATGTAGCTATACAAGATAATATTTTTCTACTTACTAAACTATTAATCGTAATTTACCAGAACGCATTCGCATTTACATATTCACGCTATACATCACACGCTATACACTATTTTTTTAAATGTTATTTTGAAGATGTGATTTCATCAATAAACCTGGTGATGATGTGAAGAGAATGGAACAGACTTTCTCGTACTAGTTAGTAATCTTTACTCTAGGCTACTTTTTCGAATTTCCTCACCCTCTTCCCCATTGTTATTAATCGTCGCCTGAAAGACAATTTATCACTTTAGGAATAGTTTAGAAGAAAGATTCTAAACCATAGCCGTTTATGTGCAAATTTTTATTGAAAAATTTGAAGCTTTTCTAAAAAAAATTGTGCGTTTCTCAAAATGTGGAACTGTGATTTAATTTTCACGGAAACGTTTTGAGGTTTCGAGATACTTAATAAATATTCATTTGAAGCATTTGTGCTTACAAATGTAATAATGAATAAAAAGAAAGAAATGTAAGAAAGGAATGTAAATATTAAAGGCATGATAGATTTAAAAAGATATTTATATGTAGTTTTTAAAACAATTAAAGAAACCATCTAAATTATGTTTGTGTCATGTATTTCAAAGCTTTTAGCACTATCCGTACCACAACTTTCAAGAAAAAATTGGAATCGTATTTAAAAAACCTTCGAGCGTTTGTGAAAATGAGAACTTTTGAGCTCATTTTCAGAGAAAACTGAATACCTTCGGAGAAACTTCACAAGAAATCATTTGAAGCAACTAAACTAAGTCCTTACTTAAATAAGTCCCTTATTGTAAACATTAACGACGTAAGTTATACGTACAAAATTAATTTTGTGTAATTTATGTCATATTATTTCACGGATTTAGCACTATCCATACGAAAAGTTAAAAAAAAATTGGAGCCTTTTTGAGAAAATGAGTGTTCGAGCGAAATTTCAGAGATTCAATGAAAATCACTCCTGCACCAAGTTTCGAAGGCTATGTTGCTCTCAATAAAAAAATAGTTCAATACTTTGGAGCAATTTTTCAGAAGAAATTGAAGACCTCTTTGAGAGAACATACATCTTTTCCAAAATTAAAACATCCATTTCCAATTCAAGGGGCCACTACATCGGTCAGATCGATTGTGATGGAAATCATGTCAATGGTTTACGAGCTAGCTTTACTCCCAGACCAATGGACGTTTCGCCTTCAGTCAATTTTTCGGTACCATGAACTCCCAAAAGATACATTTATTGAACGTGTAGAATATGTAATTTACTACTTACTACAGAGTATTGAACGTGTAAGAATATGTAATTTACTACTTACGGGTACAGTCCTGTTTTTGATTTCAGAAGCTTAAAATACGATTTTTTTGCCGAAAAATATCAGGACTTGCCGCAAACGTACACATTATTCTATATGCTACATATGTCATTATCTTCAATATCGTAGTTGTAGGAAGACGCCGAAAAGAACTGAACTTTTGCGATTTTTGGAAATTCGGAGAGAATCAGACCTGCGCTATTTTCATATGCGTACTTTTCTCTCCTTTTTATTTTTTTATTTTAGGTAGACATTACATTGTTCAGTTTACATATTAACTGTGCAAATGAATTTTCTCTATTGGAGAAAAAAGTTAAAGAAAAAATGTGGCGGTGTTCCTGAGAATATATTGAAATTGTCGAGATTGTAAAGATCCATGAAACGTATCCTTAAAATACAAATATCCGTTTCAAATTCAGGGGGTAGCGATATTGGATCGATAGGTATGAAGTTTGGTGTAAATTACGTGAACTGTTTTGCCGCTAGCGTTTTTTAGAGACAGATACACATATTTTTCGCCGTAAACCAATTTTACGGTGTCAAAGACCTACAAAACGTGGATTCCGAGTACCTTATGTATTAGAAAAAATCATTTACTACATATAGGAGAAAGATTTATCCACTCTTTCAGTGTCAAGATTTCCACAAAACGAGTTTTGCTGTCCAAAATTCGCCATTTCTCGCTGCTGCGTTACAATACTTTCTCCGTACTACAGAGTAGCATGTGAGAAAGTAAGGAGTGCAGGGCATTGCCAGCGGTCGTTATTACGGCCCGACATTTCGCGACGGCGCCGCCGCGGCGTCCGGCAGCCGCCTCCGCCCTCGCCCGCCCGGGGCGCCCTCTCGCGCGCGGCCGCTCCGCCGACATATTACGCCCGAATAAAATAAAGCGCCCGCCGCGCCCCGCAAAAAGGGATGGCGGTGGATGAGGTCCGCCAGAATCGCCTTAAGGTCGGACGCCAAGTCTTGACCAGCAGTTTCCCCCTCCCCCCCCCCGCCCCCGCCCTCGGCCCTGCGGCGGAGCGGCGCTTCTTGCGAGTGGCCGTGGGGCGGTGGGGGCGGCGGCGGGATGAAAAGTGGAAGGCAGACGGCCGAAAGCGGAAGAAAGGAGAACTGGTGCGGAGAGGGGCGCAGGCACCTTGCCAGCCTCGAGCTGACCCCTCATTATTTATACAATGCAAACGTGTGCTCCGCACAGAACATAGGACAGCGCCTTTCTTCCCCCGGCCGAAATATGGACTTGGCCATTTAGCTAAGCGGCCGCTATACAATATGGAGCACATATTACGTAACGGAGGATGCGGCCGCGCGAGCAGTGGAAAAGAAATCGCGGAAAGATGGCCGCGCGGGGAGGGGTGGGAGGTTCTTGGGCCACGTGCGCCTCCGCTGCGCATGCGCACCGCCTCCTGCGCGGCGATTCCTCCTCGCGCAGCATTTCCGCTTCCGGTGGGGACGGTGCTCGCAGATGACGTTGGGCTTCTGTGTTGCTGCGAGGAATGCGAGTAGTCGACCACGTATCAAACGCTCGCTTTTGCAACAATTCGAACAATTCACGTCAAACAACATTCATTGACTGAAGAGGCGAAATAAAGTACTTTCTTCGATTATTTAAGAACTTGTAATCAAGTTAACATGTATTGTTTGAAGTTTTTTTGTATTTTATAATCCGTATTTGCAGTTTGGGGAATTGAAATAATAGAAATATTGTAGATACCATTGAATGTCAATAAGTACTGCAAACTATCGAATTCATCAACAAATTAATTACTGCGTTTTACATTTATTGTAATGCAAATT
This sequence comes from Gryllus bimaculatus, assembly GCA_017312745.1. NCBI lineage: Eukaryota > Metazoa > Arthropoda > Insecta > Orthoptera > Gryllidae > Gryllus > Gryllus bimaculatus. The sequence goes on from BOPP01000106.1 coordinate 3,369,633, forward strand.
CAACACTGAATATTGTTTGCATACTAAAAATACAATTATCATTATTATTCCTAGCAGTAGCAGCTTAGTACATGTTGCAGCAACTTTCTGAATGACACTGCACAAGACAGATGGTAAATCTCGAAGACTTCGGTCTCACCGGAATGTTTATAAGTAGTTTTATGCGAGCTTCAAAATCTTCACTTCATGAAATAATTTTAATGACACTCAACATTCATTGTTTAGTATTGCGACTGATTCTTTCACTTTTCCATGGTGTATCAATACCAGAAGAATAACGGAGAAGTACCCTAACAAACAGGCAACAGACCATGTGCAATCTTTCCTTCCTCTTATTTCCCCGTTTCCCCTTGCGCACACTTTGTCTTCAAAGCACTTCACATGTTGGAAGACCACTCCACTTGGAAGCTTCGAGCTTGTCCTGGCTGGAGCGTGGCCCCGCTGCAGCAGATTCTTGAAGGGAAAATTCACCGCAAGCAGACATGTAAGTTGACGCCCGATATTTTCATCCAGAGAGCAACATCGCCACTTCGAGGCATAAAAAACATTCACTACACTAACGGGATTAATTACATTACCATTTCACGTGTCCGTAAATAATCAATCAACCAATTCAAAACTGCCTGACTCGCCGTTTTTCAATTTGCCCTTGAAGAAAACTAACTTCAAAAACAGCACCCTGGATAAATTTCAAAATAAATTTATTGTTTTTTTTCAATTTAAAAACATATGAAAATGGATGAACCCTCATATAGGAACCCTCGGTCTTCGAGTCGAGCTTGGTTAAGCGTTCGAACTGCCGATACCGGCTTCTGGAATGATATGTGGATCTGACACCTGGAACATTCTGGACAAACAGATACTTCAAAGGAAAACAGAACAATAACTTCAATAAATTACTACACCGTAGTCTACGATGTAGAACAATATGCTTACGGTTTACTACATTTATCCAACAATATCATCATCTATAAATGAATATACTTTGGCATAACAACTTTGGTGAACAATGTGTTACTGTCCAATCGAATAGAGCACAGTTGAAACTTCAAACGGCCGCACGCTAAAATCACTAGAAATAAAATTTGTGATTCGATGTATTTTTTTCAGTAGTGGAATACTGATGGTCAGAGACAAAAAGATGACATCATAAAGATAAAGACATGGGCGCTGCAGAAGTAATATTCAAAATTCGTATACTGTTAACAGTGCATGAAGATGCTACTGATGATGATGATTACGGTATAGGAATTATAGTAATTTGTGCAATTTTTCTTTAGAATGGAAAGTAATTTAGTTGAAGTATTGCGGAGAATATGAGCAAACGAGAGAGTAGATTTGCATAGGCACTTGTAAACTAGTATTTGTTATGGAACGAATCTTGCACTCTCCTCATATGTTTTATAATACAATGGTTTTGATCTCTTTGAAGTAAAATATTTTGGGCTGCCAAGAAATTATAGGTTGTTGAATGTGAATAATGAAGTAGTTAAGGATGAACAAGCTTTCGGCATTGTTGGCATAACAAAAAATTTAATGTTGTCCATTTTGTTTTAAAATACATGTTCACATTACCGGGGGTATACAAATGTTGAAATAACACTTTTCTTTTGAAATGGCACCTAGAAAATTTAAAAATTTAGATATCTGAAGTTTATTTGAAGAAGTTTGGCATTGGCAGAAGAAGTTTATTAATGAATTGTTGAAATATTTGTAGATGTCTTTTAATGTGATTTTATCATCAATTGCCCGCTGTGAAGTGTTAGGTAATACAAATTATTTGCAGTACTGTTGCACGCTAGTTTTGTAAATTAACACTAAATTTGTATGGTATATTTCTGGAGTTCTTTTCTTTTACAAGAAAATTATGTTGCAAACATTCCGATTTTTAAAAGACATTTTCCCTCGCAAATAAAAAATGAGCGGTCATTGTTTACTCATTCAGAGAAAAGTTTTATTTTCATCATGAAATTTACTGAATTATTTAAGATAGTTTTAAACGTGTTTTTCAGTAACTTTGAAAATCGTAAATTATTCAGTCTTCGATTTGTTTCACAAAACAATACCAACCCGGAGTTCAGCGCATCATTAACAACCTCCGCCAGGTTTATATAAGTTGAGAATTCATTTTGCAACTCAGGAAGAAGCAATCAGAAAGTTGTTATCTCATTATATCATACGGCAAATATTAACAACGAGTTCGGATCTCGGTTGCAGAAGGGAAGCGATTACCTCCTGATTGGATTTGAGAACGCGCACATCCCCGAGGCGCGTCGTCTTAGAACACCAAGTCAGACGGAGATGAGAATACCCCGGGAACTTTATGACATTTTGGCCGAAGCCAGTTTAGTCACCGTAACTGCAAAACTGTTGTGTGGCCGCCAGGGGCGCTTCCAGCCGAATTGATTCTCAACTGTTTCGCCCCCTTTCGACCTCAATCTTCTAGTTCATTATCCCGACACCTCGGGCGCTGAGAGCGGTATTGTTACGATGAAGAGGGCGCTGGGGGAGAGCGAAGGCGCAGGACGGAGGGAGAGGGAGAGGGAGAGGGAGAGAGAGAGAGAGACGAGGGAAAAGACGAGCTCCGAGGCGGAGCGGAGAGGAAAAAAAAGGCGGGCGAACAAATCCCCAAAGAATGGTCGGCAGAAATTGTTCTGCGCAAAAAAGAGGAAGTTACGGCCCCGGTAATAATCCCGCGAGCAAGGAAGGGTTCCGGCTGTCCGGCGGCGCAGCGTCCTCTCCCAGCGCCGCGACGGGAGACCGGAAGCTGCTACGGCTGCCCCGCCGCACTCCGACTTCCTCTGACGCCACTCGGCTCCGTCATTACGGCCAGATCCCAAGGTCGCCATCACACTACATTTATTCCGCGTCCTCAAGCCGATGACGCGATGCACTGACCCCTGATGAATTTGATGTTGGATACTTTTTTCTTCAAAATATTAGTCGTTTTTGCGTAAGTTTCAGTTACATCGTTTGCATATTTCCAATGACTGATGAAGTACGATACAGTAGAGTGTGTATTATTGACATAATCGCATATAATCGTATAATAATATTACTAAATGATAAAACGAGAAAGTACGTGCTGCTGGTGCATCACTAATTTCGTTTAATTTTGCTTTTATATAAAATATTTCAATCATTTCTTTATTCACCTATTTCGCTAATCATTGCTAACTATTCTGCTAATTTTCGTCAATATTGATATTTCTCAAATGATCTGATTGATGTGGCGTTCCGTTGAATTAGAAACAGATACTTTAATTTTGGGAGGTACTTTATATGAAGTCTCCTGGGATATATCCAAACTTTAAAAAATAATGGCTCCAAAGCTTTTGATTAAATTTTGTTGTTCGATAGATGTTTAAGAGAATGGAGCAGGTCTCGTCTTCGTTAAAAGTCCGGAATTTTCGAAAATTGCAAAAATTCAAATTTTTGTGGTGTCTTTTTATTAGTTATGAAGATAGATAGTTTTCACTTAATGAAATATGTTCCTTAATGATAGATTTTGAAATGAAGTTATGTACAATTTTTCTAAAATTTGAATATCTTTTGCGAGAAATTACGGGCGAGAAAGGACGTGCTCTTTTAGAAGTAATAGTTCTCTTAATGAAGTGGGTTCATCCAAAATAGTTCTTTAAACGAAATCGTGTTCAATCTTTCGAAAATATGAGTAGTTTTTGCATAATTGTTTAACAATTTTAATGTTCTCAGAAACGACTTCAAATATAGACTTGATTTTAATTAACCTTTTTTTCCTCCTATGCACCTAAGAACTGTGAAGATAGAGGAGATGGTCCTATTTTCACTGCACTCTGTATTTTCAAAAAATGCAAAAAATCGGAATTGTAAAATTGAATTTCGCGTGCGTTTCAGGCCATGCCGGGTCGGTAAATTGCAAGACCGTGGTTTCAAAATTCTTCGAATTCATCCCGTTGTTGTCGGTTATGATGATTATATGATTTAGATAATATTCTAATGAAAGGAAATAAATTGAAGGAAAGTAATAAATTTAACTGAGAAGTAACAAACACACTTTTCATTTTAAAAAATCTTAATGGCTAATATTAGATTTTAATCGATAATAAAAAAATAAAAGTTTATTTCAAAAGTAATCGAAGTAGGCTTGTATAAAATTATTCTTGCTTTTCTGTATGATGATATGCAAATATTGAAACAGTTAAACTTATTCTTGTTCTTTTTTTTCTAAAAGTAACAAGTGATTTCTGTTTCTGTCACTCGAAATAAATGCAGATATGTATGAGAGGCGCTTCTTTTGGATTAGACATTTTCAAGAATAACTGAGATTTCAGTATGGCAGAAATTAAAATATTTCCGTACTTCATAACTAACTTCAAACATGCACGAAAGTGTGTGGTATTGTAGCTCCTTAAGTTTTGTAGGTTCTGAAAGTATTATTGTTTGTAAAATATTAAATTATGAAGGAACGATCTTCAACTTTAAAGACACTTTTTGACAAACAATTGTCTTTGCAAGTCGTTTATGTTAATTTACCCATATTCATGCTGCCGTACTTATAGGAAGTATTTTATTGTAGTAAAGTTTGAATAATTTATCAAAATAATTATAAAAATTAATTGAATGAATTAAACTTACTGTTAAAACATCCCATATTGAAAATTTTCAGATACAAATGTATTATAAATAACAGTGTATATTGCATATTTGTGAATCGAAGCATATTTACCCTTAAGAAACCCGTTTTGTAAAAAGTCTGGTTTGGTAAATTTAGATCGGACAAACAAACGAGGATTGAAACAAAGCAAAGAACAACGGGCTGTGCAGGGGGCCATGGCCAAGTGCGTCGGAGCGTGGGGGCCGCGCCCTGCGGGGGCGGAGCCGTGAATAAATGCGGTGTTTATCATTCCCAGAAAAGGCTCCGATAAATTATGCATCGCTGTCAAAAGCTTCTGTCACATTGCGAGTGTATAACGAAGCATCATGAAATAAATTAGCCAAGTGTTGATCAAACATCCGTCAATATTGGTCGGTTCACGCACCGATGGTGGCCATTAGTTGGGCGGGCAGCTTTCGCAGTGACGAATGCGTCGCCGATAACAGAGCCCTCCCACGGGTGCAGCGCCACGCACAGCGTCACCCCACCCCCTCCCCGCCCCACCCCACCCTGCACCCCGCAGCCAAGCCTCTGCCGCGGCCTGTCACGCCTCGAGCGACTGGCGCTGGGAACCGCTTCAGCAACTCACTCGTAGGCACAGTGCGGTCTGTTACACACACTTTTCTACCATAACACTTCATGCCATTGATTTAGTATTTCCGGAGCGCGTCCACTGCTAAGGTTATTACTCCCGTAAGAGAGGTGCAAAGTTTTGTCGCGAGAGTGGCGGTGTTTCTTTCCCCTCTGGATTGCGCGAAATTCCGGTGCTGACCCTAGTCGAACGTTCGCAGCGGGCGCTTCCCCCAACCAGGTCTCTTCCGCCAGATGGGACACCAGCTCCACCGGGACATATAAGCTTCCCGTGCTGGTCTCTCGACATGTGTGTTAAGGTACTGCGTGTAAGTGGTGTGTGGTAAGGAGGGGTGAGGATAGGACAAGGAAGGGGAAGGTAAAGCTGGTTTGGAAAAGCCGGTGTGGCCAGAATGCATGTTTTGTGGGTCCTTGAAATACCGAAAAATTGACTGACGGCAAAACGACTGTGCGTCTGTGTTTGCCCTCTGTGGTCAACGCTAGCGTCAGAACCGTTCAGCACGATTTTCTCTTCAAAGTTGATATTACGATAGCATCTGATAACGCTGCAGCTTTGGCGGTTTCAAGTGGATCATTTTGGATTTTTGAGGGTACTTAACAGCGAGGCGTCAAAAACATTCTGCAATTTCTTTTCAAAAGTTGGCAACTGAACTTTTTGATAACCTATGTTTCTTCAATGCTTAAGAGAATGGTATAGTTCACACGTTTTTTGAAAATTGCAAAATAATTTTTTTTTGAAAGCGTCATCCTACTCTGTAATATTGAAGATATTGATTTTTTCCTTAATTAAATCTGTTTCTTAAAGACGGATATTTAAAAAAGTTAATGTTCAATTATTTGAAAATCTATGAGATTTTTTATGTAATTTGGCCGATATATAAAGGCAGTTTAAAAAATTTAACTATTTTTTTTCCAAAACTACTCCAAATGTTTCTTTAATCTTTTACACAGATAGAAAAAGGATGGTTATACGAATGGCACGGGTCCTATTTTTGTTGAACTCTGTATTTTTGAAATTTGAAAATTTAGAAGTGATGCGAGAAAGTATCACCCGTTGTAGCACTACTAGCTTAACTTTCTTCACCTGTTTTAATTATTTTCTATTGTTCTTTCCACATCTGCATCAGTATGTCGAAGACTAGATCAAATACTAACTCTAATATCTCGTCCAGTATCAATGCAGAGTTGAACACTATTTTGCAAAATGCAGTAAAATGTCCTGCATTCCTCGAGTCTTTGACGTCTGCTCTCCCCGGAATGGTCACTACAAAGTCAGAAGAGAGTATGCGCTTCAACATGGACTTCATGATTTGCGTAGAGAACTCACAGAACGAGATCGCGAGATAAAACATTTTAATGCTGCGCAGGATGCAAAAACCGATCAACTGAAGATGCACAAACGGCGAAATTCCATTCGGGGTAACGAAACACAAGAAAGGTCCAGATCGGCGTGGAAGTGATGTGGCAAAAAGTTAAGTGCTGGTTTAAAACGCAATGATATAGAAAGCAGCCGATGAGTAGGATCGCAAATCTATGAGAAATTCAGTTCGATAATTGTAAAATCCAGGAAGTCTTCCGAGAAGAAAAATTCTGGCGTGACCGTTCGAGAAGACGTTGCAAAAGCCCCCTGGATCTCTTGAATGAAGCTATTTCTCGTTTTGGCCTGAGGAACGCGCGGACAGGAGACGGGACTGTTACAGTAAAAGCAGGCAATGGCAGCGCCCGCGTGCAAACAAATGCCGAGCTGCAGGCTGTAGCCGCTTAGCGTAGGGGCGCCCTCCCTACATTCCTGCACCCTCGCACCACAGCCACACGCACCCTTGTTTTTACCAAGACAATTTTCTTCTTTTTCTTTTATCCCCTATTTTTTATGTCCCCTTTCTCAAGGCATTATATTAGTATCAGCTGGCAAGTACCCATCTGTTAAACCGGATCCGTGCACTCCATCGGTAGTTAGATTCCGACATTAACACGCTTTCTATGAGCCACCCGGGGGGCTATAATAAATAATAATAATAATAATAATAATAGTAATAATAGTAATAATAATAGTAATAATAATAATAGTAATAATAATAATAATAGTAATAAATGTCGTCTTGTGGTGCAGACGGTTGTGGCAGGTAGAGTCCTTTGTAGGCATGGTCGTATTTGTGAATGTCCTTTCACCCCTGATCATCATCCTATCACCTAATTCACACTTAAAGGTTTAATATCCTTGTCGTACTGAGGGATAAAGCTGAAAAGCTGATCCTGGAAAAATATATACGTTAATCGTAAGTCAGTAATGGTCTATAAGCTGATAATAATAATAATAATAATAATAATAATAATAATAATAATAATAATAATATATTGTCTGCATTAATGACGAGGCTCTATCTTTTTGTTCTGCTCTTTCGCCTACTGACGTTAATTATTCACAATATTTCAAATATTATAACAAAAATAGAAGAGGGCAGAATTTTACTTCTGTTATTATGTCTTAACGTTATTCCGATTTGAAAAAAAAGGTACGTGTCGCCATGGGCGCCCACAGTGGGAAGCAGGAAGGCCAACTTGCGCAAGGATGAAAGTTCTTCCACTGAAAACAAATTCAAACTGTTAAGTTTCTAATTAAAATGATCCGCTGTAAGTTGTTGCCGTTGCGTGGAGCAGTGCTTTCTGTTCCGTCTCCCGCGTAGTCTGCACTCCGCAATCCGCTGCGCTGTCGCCCGCCCAGCCGCCGTCGCCAGAAACATTAACATACTGTGCTGACGTCACCGCTCCCGCGACCGCCTACTCGCTAATGACCACGGAGGCGGGGGCGCCCCCTCTCCCTCCCCTCCCCTTCCCGCAAGCTTGCGAGGCAAATTGCTCGATCTGCGGCGGTCGGGCCGGCAATCGAATTAGGGCAGGCGGCGCTCGAAGATCCCGCGAAATTCTTGGCAAATAATCAGTTCTCGATGCAGCCGCTGCTCCACTGAGCGCGCCCCGCGCCGCCATCTGACTGCCGCGTCCTCCGAAGGGGCTGAGCTCGGGAGAGCCTCGTTTACTTCTTTCCCTCCGAGTTATCGGATGCTGTTTCGGGGTATTTTTTTGCAAGAATTTGTCGATTCGATATTGAGATGCGTCTTTTTCCGATACAGTTGTTAGCAGTGAACGAGGTTGCCTGTTTTTTGTAATACTCTCCTTCAATATGGAGCGTCATAAGTAATTTTCTTCTTCTTCTTTTTCTTCTTCTTCTTTTCTCTTCTTCTTTTTTTCTTCTTCTTTTTCTTCTTCTTCTTTTTCTTCTTCTTCTTCTTCTCTTCTTTTTCTTCTTCTTTTTTTCTTCTTTCTTCTTCTTTTTCTTCTTCTTTCTTCTCTTTTCTTCTTTTTCTTCTTTTCTTCTTCTTTCTTTCTTCTTCTTCTTTTTCTTCTTCTTCTTCTTCTTTTTCTCTTCTTCTTCTTCTTTTCTTCTTTCTTCTTCTTTTCTTCTTCTTCTCTCTTCTTTTCTTCTTCTTCTTCTTTTTCTTCTTCTTCTTCTTTCTTATGCACTCCCAGGGGATAGGCGCGGCTGCCTGTTCCGTCTTCACATATCAAACCATCTTCTGCGTGGTCTTCCTACACTCCTTCTTCTTGTTGGGTTGTACTGCAGCACTTGCTTAGATAGCCTATTGTGCTCCGTTCTTTCTAAATGGTTTTTCCAGTCTTGTTTGTATAGTTGTAGACAATCACTTAGACTAAATATTTTTATTTTTTTTCTTATATCTTCATTTCTTTGTTAGGTAATTTTAACTTACTTATTTCAAGAAGTAAAATTTCTGAAATATTATATTTACACCTCTCTGATGTAAACGTATATCTCTCAGAGTTCCTATATTTGGGTCGTTTTCTGCTCATTAAATGAAACTACAAAGGCAGAATTCGTAAATATATGGCCCTTCTGTAAAATCTCTGTAAACATCGGTTAATTGAGTGTAACTCATGACCCACAACAGTTAATTGCTAATAAAAAGTAATGATTGGGGCATGTCATTCCTACATCAGTTGATTAACATGTTTATTAACTTCTTCAGACGATCGAGGATGGATACACAAATAAAGACAAGACGGAACATATAAAATGAACAAAGTGGTAATCCAAACAATTAAACAATTGTGTTAGCTGCACGTCATGCTCTGCCACATCCAACCGCGTCGCGTGCCTTTTTCAATTTGCGAGGAACTCGGAACTTTTCAAAGTATATTTAGTGCGAAATGCTTTGGGGGCCACGTTATATTATATATAATATATTATATATATATATATATATATATATATATATATATATATATTAATTGGTGGTTTCTGAATTTGTAATTATTGTGTTAAACTTCACATTTCATTATATGGATACATAGGCTATATTATTAAAAATTATTACAAACATTCAGGAATTTCTTCCACTAGATTGAAGGTAAGGACAGAGATATTAATAAAATATATTTATACATCCATCGTCATGTCAATATTACCAATATGGCCCTTTATTCTTTTTCAGATCTGCAGCTTAGTTTCAAAAAGTAACATTCCTGTACGAATTTCGAGTATTACTTGGAAATTTAAAACACACGTTCTTTCTTCCAACACCTCACTTTCTCATTCAAACCATACAATTCTAGGATAATAAACAGGCAAGAGTTAAAAGCGTAAATTCAAAAGCATTAACCGCAAAGAAGTATACATTGAGTGGTAAGTTAGTGAAAATATTTGTATAAAAATTATTCATTGAGCTTAAAATAATAATACCTTTGCTTGCCTATTAATTTATGAATCAGTGGTATTTCTCAAAACAGACTTATTCAAGGCTTTTTTCTTGCAATAAAGATGTCTTCTTTTTTTACTACTCCCACTGATCAGATTATATTCTTCAGGCCACAGAACCGCAGCCGGTTATGGTACCTGTAATGAAGACGTGTTTGAAAAATCTGATATAGAAAAATATTCCGTCATTTCACAATAATTATGTATTACGGGTGTATTACACTTTTGCGCATTGCTTTCATAAAATAATCACTAATAATGCACTTAAATTATCTGAATCGTACGAAATACTACACGAAATGGCACAATACTATATTCAAATAAAAGAAACAAACTTTATACAGGAAATAAACAAATAATCAGTGCTTCCAATTGGAGCGCATGTCTGACAAAAACACAATTATTTTATGAATTCGATACAACAATCAAATGGAACAGGGAAATTTATTTCTCATTGAAATACAGTAACTTATTACAACTCAAAATATTACACTTTCTCCTCGGCTCGGAGGGAAACCTGAAGACATTTTTTTCTTTTTCTTTTCCGAACAGCGTTGCCGTATCCTGGAACCCAACATTCCGCCCTCGTGATCTGCAACGTTCGATAACATCGTACTCCACCAACCTATGCTCGCAAAGCAAATGACACAAAGTTTAAACGTGGTTTAGTCTAGGCCAAATGGGAAACCTTTTCTTCTGGCTCCACGAGTAGCTTCCCCGCCATCAAACCCCGTGCACTAAGTGTAGTGATGACTCCATGGCTAGGCGTATTATTATTTAATTATATTAAACTACCCAGTAGAATTTGACTATATCTACCACTATTATTTCAGTATATTGATAATCTTAGTTCATGTAATGATATCAGTTCATAATTTTTGGAATTGTTGTAATACAAAGTTCAAGTATACACAGAAATTAAATAGTCTTTATACAGAATCTTTGATTTCAGGTACGTTCTCTCCTTTACATTGATACGAAATACTTTTATCTGCAAAATAAACACAAACATTCAAAAAGATGTTACTACCACCACCACCACCACCATCACCAATATCAACATCAACACTAGCACCACTAGTTTAAAGTTATAGAGGAGATAAATGTATTGTCTCTGGTAAATAAAATTTTGGAAAGGAAGGAACAACCAACTAGAGAACCGACCTGATGTGAACATGTTGAGTCTTTCTTTTCTAAGAATCTCCTATATTTTCTTTCATAAATGAATGAAAAAACCGCGAACATTTGGTAATTAATTAAATATTTTTTGCCATGTAATTAATGCAGTAAAAAATATCAAAACATATTCAAATATTATTGAACGTTACAGTAAACTAGGAAGACAAAAGTAGTTTTGAACAATAATTCTAAAAGCAACCCCGTCCCCCAGAACACAGTTCTCTCATCTGCTTTATTTGTTCAATGACTTTCTTAGTCAAAGTACTTCATAACCGTTTCTATGAAAATGACAATATTATTTGTATGTACAAGGTCTGACTAAAGCAATGGCGAGCAAACATTCCCTTGAGCTCTTTTAAGAGGCTGCTGGTGAATTCTTGCGGTCTAGTTGTTTCGCGCATTATGTCTGAGCGACTGCTCCCCAGGGGGGCGCAATACGGCCCCCGAGAAGAGGCAGTGAGAGTGCCGCCCCTCTCCTCAGGAGACCGAGTGCCGGCGCTCATTACGACATTTAGGCCCCCCCCCCGGGGACTTGCGGGGCCGCCCCTCCCATTCGCTGCTCCCCGCCTGCTGCGACCGCACACTTCTCAGTTACTGGGACTTTTAGTGTTTGTGAAATAAATGTTATTGTGCTCTGTCACGAATTATTCATCACAACGTTTGGCACTAGTAGTTTTACTATAGATTTGGATATCTCTCTCATTCCGCATTCTTATTTGTATTTCTGCCTATGTTACGATTCAGGACGTTTTATTACATTATATTGAACCAGCTCCGAAATGAAATCATCATGGCAATAATTAGTACATCAGAGCATGAATATCACAATGTAACTTCTTATGGGAGAGTGCCAATCCAACACTATAGCATCGTAGAAGATTAATTTACTTTAAATGCCGTGAATGTTAATATTTTTTTTCAGTTTCTGAAGTCTAAGTGAAATCTACATTATTTATTCATTTTTGTACTTATATCCTCTTAAGGTCAGTCCCATTAGGTGTTGCCATTCCTTATCATATTATCTCATTATTTCTTATATTTCTTGTTGGATGTTACCATTCCTTATCACACTGTTCAGAGATTTGTTACTTTCTTTTCCATTATAATTCTGGAGTTCATATCTTCACCACATGAGCCAAATTGTTCTTATTACTGAGCCAAGGTAATTAAATGATTTTTTAAAAGATTTATTTTTCAGAACAGATTTCGATTAAGAAAAAAATCTCGGTAATCAATTTTGCACTTTTGTAATGTTATTTTTTTGGTTGTAATTTTCGAAAATATTGAGAGTTTGCGGAAAATGGGAACGGACCATTTTCTTTAGCCTGCGTTGCTGCGTGCGACCAAAACTTTAAATAAAAATATTAGCCGTTATTAGAAATTAATTATTTAAAAATTGCCCATAATCACACAAAAATTGAAAATTTTGAAAACTTGTACACGGCTTAATTTGCAATTATGTCTTTGAAAACATTTTGTATAGATAATATTCTCAAACTTCAAAGATTTTTTTGCAAAGCTGACTTTTTAACTATTACAATTTTGGAAATTTCAGAGACTTCAACAAAAATGAGGTATACTTTATTTTTAAGCGTCTTTAATCCTAACCGAGGACACAAATTTAATAAACGAAATTTGGAGCAATTTTCAGAAAACTTTTGAAAGATACCTGTCTTAATGTAATGTACTCCCAAAAACCAAAATATCCTTTTCCCCAAGCTCGCAGGTATTTGTGCTCGTTCACACAATCGTAACTTAACAATTTTGAATAAAAAAGTCTGAACTACAGACGGACGGACAACCAAACACAGCGGCAGACACAGAGGCACACAGAGACAGAGCAGAGGCACAGAGACGACAGAAAGAGGGATAGATACAGTGAGGAACGTGATTCATCTCCTTTTTGGTTACCAGAACCCGGTTATAATAGTTGTTTTGTCGAAGAATGGCTAATTCCGCTACGATTACGTTACTTTTTCTTTACTGCGTATGTAATAAAAAGCAAGAAAATACGAAGAAAACGCCTTTTTGATCTACTACGTTTGAATGTCTGTCTCGTTCGCGGCAAATCGCGTGACCATTTGACGCGAGCCCATTGCCATCAGTCGCCGTTCCTCTGCCCTCACGTCGCTCTTCGGGCGGCCGCCTCTGAATTGGCCGGCGCTCGCACCTCGCAGCCGACGTGTTTGCGCCTCCGTCGCAGGCCCTTCCCCGCTCTGCGCGCGCTTTGCCTCGGGGCGACGCGCTTTACGGCCGCCAACCACGCTAACTGCTGCCGTCGCCCCTCCCCCGCCCCCGGCGGCCCGCACGCCTCCCGAGACACCCTCGCTGCTCCCTCGGTGGCATCGCGCGCCGGCGGCAGGCGGGGCGGGGCGGGTGTGGCGCGTTGTGGCGGGGAGGGCGGGGCCGGATGTTGGCGGGGGTAATGCCGGACAGCCGATGCAGGGCAGGGGCGCAGGCGGGCGGCGTGAGGCGGGCGGGACGTCGGTGCCCGGGCGGGGCGGCGGGAAGGCGAGTTTTTTCGCGGAGCGGCAGAGGTCTGCCTCCCCGGGGCGTGGCGACGAGCGTGGTGGGGCGGCGCGGCTGGCGTGGCGGGGCGAGACCGAGCCCGTGGCGGGCGGTTGGGCGGGGGGCAGCGTGGGACGCGGTGGGTGCGGAAGCGGCACTGGACGGCCAGGCAGGGCGAGGCGGACGGGGCGGGGCCCCGTGGCTGGGCGGGGACGGGGGACGGAGACGGGGACGGCGTAGTGACGACGCACGCAGACCCCCGAAGGCGCGCGAATGAAGCGGACGAGAGAAGCGGCCCCTGGAGGCGAAATAACCAGTCATCACGCCAACGCCAAATCAGCCCCTTCTGGCGACGATCGACGGCGGTCGTCACTGCTGTCAAGACCAGTTGATCGCAAAAACCGTCGAGCAGAGCGGAGCCGCCAAGCGAAATTCGCAACGCCGGGCTTGCATGAGCGGAGCTGCCGGGCGCGGCAGTGGGGGCGTTGGGCGGAAGCTGCGTTTGAGACGGAGACGACGCTGGGGGCGATAAGCGGGCGCAGCAGGGTGCTGTGGGAGGGGTGAGGGGAGGCGATGAGCGTCGCCGGCGCCGCCAATGATTTGCAGGGCGCTCGCGGCCGTCGCTCGTACATGAGCAATCCTATAAATAATACGTAATAGTAAAAAACTTTAACGGGTTATGTTTTATCAACGCCGCGTGCGAGGGCGGGTGCGGGCGGCGGAGGCGGCCATATCGCGGCGCCGTGAGGCAGCTTTCGAGGCGCGCTCACCACCCACGACGCTCCCATGCTCGCCGAAATGAATCCTCATGCAACAACCGGCGAACTCGTTTCTTCTAAATATTCCTTTGACTCACAATATTCTCCCTGCGTTACCTCACGTTACCTTAATGCTGCCTCGTCTAATTTAAAAAATGCTTGTTAAAATGCCTTTCAAAATCAGGTATCATGTTCTACGGAAAGGGACAAATAATTTTAAAAAAAGTCATCGATGACGTAGTTACGATGTAAGCTCAGTATGATCTATAAAGTGAAAAGCAGCAGATTCTTTTCCGACCTTTAGACATTGAAACAATACAATATCAAATCCTTTCCAAATAAACAACATTTTAATAATAACTATATATATATTTATGGTATATATATACATATATAGTTTTATATTATAGATATATTTATACATATATAATAATATATATATATATATATATATATACATATATAATAATATATATATATATATATATATATATATATTTAACAAATATAATAAACGAACAAAAATTAGCAATTTGAATTAAAAAACGTATTTTCACTCTTAAATGATAGTAAAATAATTAAATATTCGTTTCAAACTCGGAGGAGTTCTAGCTCGTTAAAATCGATTGGGACAAAATCGCCTGAACGGATAAGCACAATCGTGGACCTCACTCACACAGACGGACAGACTGACGTTTCCCCGTCAGTCGAGTCTTCGGTATCAAGAACCCTCAAAACACGCATTTTGTCTACACCACGTGTTAGAGGAAGAAATTTACTTCATGCAGGAAAAATGTTTTTCGTTACTTCTGCCCGACAATGAGTTTAATGCTTTATTTTCAATCCTCCCCTACACATCATTTGTTAAGTCACACAAAGGTAATTTCACTATATTTGCGTAAAATATCGCATATTATTCAAACGTAATTACTAGGGAGCAGCTTTTTATAACCCAAAACATCGCCAAAGTTTATCAATAAAGCGGCCTTAAAATGTTTCAAAATGCAATAAAAGCAAAGAAAAATGGCATAAAAATTATATCAGAACAGTTCGTACGGAGAACTGAAGCTGTTGGATAAGTTATTAATATAATCGAAGCTTCTTCCATTCGTTCAAGTGAACTCAGGTTTCGAACGTTTGGTTGGCACTGTTCTTTGCCAGAAAATATAGTATGTCTTTAGTTATCCCGAAATCAGCTGAACTGCCAAGAACGCAGACAGGCGTCAAAAGAACCTTAGATTACATACAATAGCTGACATTACACTTTCCGAGCAAAGAAATCGATTAGGCTACCTGGAATGCACTCAGGGATTCTGTGGAGAATGTGTTGCATGTCGTAAATATTATTTGAAGGAAGTACCATTAAAATAATATTAAAATCGATGAAATCTGCGCAAAATGCATTAAGAATAACGGGGAAAAGGAAAAAAAGATTAATTAGTTAGAATCGACGAAAAATGTAAAAAAAGACGAATAAAAATGGATAATTTCCTTTTGTCACAACATAAAAATCTGTACGAAACGACATTTTTCTAAAGAAAAAAGAAAAAAAATTACATTTCATTAAAACCCGCCCCCTAGTAATTAATAGATGTAGTTCTGATTACTTTTTAATTCATCTATAACTTGAAGTTAATAAATATTCTCACACAATTTCTAGGGTAGTGTCCCCCTCTCACAAACCCTCTCCTTGCAGGTTATCACCTAGGCCGCATTTGTGAGAGACCCTTGTCGCGGACCCTTGAAATTAAAATGGATATTTTGGGGTACTTCACATGACTCCTCAACAACGTTTTCGCAATATTCTAAAAAATTGCTTCAATTTTTTTAAATTAAATTTTGTCCTAATATCGCGTGGTGCAGAGTGCAGAGCGGTGCAACCATTAGTTACACAATATATAAATGTTCGGCCTAAGGACATTAAAAAAAGTAAACGAATTACATATAACTCTCTAGTTTAATATATCACTTTATTTTACCATCATCAAATCAAAGAGATGATTGGCACTGCATTTCTGATAGTAGTTTATCAGTGATCATTCTGCAATGCAGTCCTTTTAGTAACCCCGTTGAGAACTGTACAGTAATGAAATGTCTCAGGGTCGATTGTAGTGAAGCACTTTTAATGAAATTTGTCGTTTTACGGAAGAAATTTTACAATCGAATCATTTAAAAATGTATGAAATTATCAGATCTGTTGATTGCATGAAGTTTATTAAACTCTAGATCATTGAAATGTTTTTTTATTTATAACAACTCTACAAATTTATCCCAATTTATTTTTGTGCTGTAATCAAAACCTCGTTCTAATATAAATCCTTGTAGTTATCGAAAATTAATGACTCCCCTACTTGTCTTCTGTTACTCTCAATCACTCTCTAGAATGAAGTCAGGCGTTACTATGATTAAGTCAATGTTTGAATTAGAGCAAGCACTCTTTGATAAAGTTACACGGGTTAGATCTTTGTTATTGAAATAACAAAGTTATCAAAGATCAAGTTGTCTGCTATTATACGACCGATTGCACAATCTTTCAGGCTCTTCCATATTTGATGAGGGACATTTAAGTCGTCTCCTACAATTCATTGTTGAGCATTTGTTGATTCATAGCGTCGAAATAAACTATTCCATTCTCTTGCGCCTGAAGTAGGCCTGGAGGCCTCCTGTAACGCACAGTAATTAAAAGTTCCCAATAACTTGATTTTACCATTATTGAACCTTTCTCTAATAAATAACTGCGAAAATTTTCCGGCCAGTTCTGGAAGGCGCATAGCTCGATCTTTGAGTTCTCTCTTTTCACAAATAGTTATGCGGCGACTGGAGAACGCCTTGGTAACTACCTCAAATGGACTCAACATTTTACAACCGGTTGATTGATAAGT
The DNA here is from genome assembly GCA_017312745.1 of Gryllus bimaculatus. Lineage (NCBI taxonomy): Eukaryota > Metazoa > Arthropoda > Insecta > Orthoptera > Gryllidae > Gryllus > Gryllus bimaculatus. Next base: position 3,386,955 of record BOPP01000106.1, read on the forward strand.
GATTCCGGGCGCCTCATCGACAGGGTCATAACTCCCGTAAGTACAGTGCATGTTTTACGCTCGGTAGGTGGCGACGATCTTCCCCCGCTGGATGACGAGACCCGGCGCCAACCCACCCGTCGGGTCGAGGCTTTTTCACCAACAAGGTACTTCACAGCAGCGAGACACTGCCTCAGCCGGGACAAACTATAAGCTCCGTACAAGTGATCTCTCGGTATTGAATTGAATTGAATTGAATTATTGCCTTACTTTGCGCGGGGAGTCTCGGGACATCAGGCCTGCTCTTCCGTCTGACCACGCAAATTTCGCTATGCTCCTTTCACCAACTAACAGAGGAAAGAGGTATTTCTTGGGCAAGATACAGGCGATTTGAATTTAGCTCAGCACATCATTAGCTTGAGAGATTCTTTTACTCCAATAACATGCGACAGCCGGCTTTACTTTCCCTCCGAAGAAGCCCTACAGAGGATTTTTTTCCCCAAAAATCCACGGCGCCGATCGGGAACCCGCCAACTTGGGTATAACAGTCCATACGCTAACCATCGCGCCGACGCACTGTGGAAAATTTTCGCCAAAACCTGGCCAAAAAGCGAAACTCAAATTTCGAAAAATAGGTATTTGCATTATAGGATAAAAATAGATTAAATTCTGCATTAAATTCCGTTCCAACTGAATACTGTAACTTTATTAGGTGCATGACACCATTAGCCCAAACCTGCTCTTCGTTTTATTACTCCCGCGCTGCGTTTGAAGAGCCTGCTATATGGCTTCCCGTTGGACACAAATAACTTTCTTGTATAAAACGAAACATGTAAACAACATGGACAGTGTTCCTAGTGATGTACTATACCTTTGTTATATAAAATTATTATAAATGTGTAACTTATGTGCTTACAATGACAAGCCTGAAAGTTTTTCATTTTTTAGTGTTAAATATTTGAAATCATAATCTTCGTTCTAGAGTAAAATATACTTCCCACGAGATCCGCCTGTTTTTCATTGTATATTATTCTTAAATAGTAAAGAAGATAGCTGCCAAAATTTCGGCATCGAAAATTATGCTGCGGGATATCTGCGGATCTAGTCTTTATTAGAAAATGTAAATGGAAAACGGAAATTTTTAACACGACGAATATTACTTCATGGGGTACAATACAAAACATCATTTTATTCAAAGTTCTCACAGATATTATGAGCTTTGTGTAGTTCGGTTTATTATTGCCGCAGTAAGATGTATATTTGAGTCAATTATCTTTCTTTTTGATTGGAAATGAAAGTTGTCCATGAGTCTAATGAAATTGTCAGTGCGCTCCAAGTGGAAAGCAAACTTAACGGCCCGAGCCCTCACCATTAAAAAATGCATATTATTATTACCAGTTATAATTATTACCATTATTAATATTAACATTATTCAACATGCGTTAAAATAAGAGAATTGTTGAGCATTTGCAGGAGTAAAGGGATAATTCCAACGAAATAGCACAATAATTTTTTGTGTCTCTGTGGCGCAACCGGATTAGAGTGACACGCTGTACTTCCGAACCATTAAGATTCTGAATGTAGTGCAGAAGTTCAATTACAAGCATTATTGGACCACACATCGGAACGCATCTTACAAGTTCAACAGAAAAGTCTGCAATCTCCTTCATTACATTATGTGATGAATTGTGTCTTGTAATTAAATGAGGATGAGATGGAGCTCGGCAGAGTGAATACCAAACAAACATTAGCAATGAAGATGACTCTGATTGCAGCATATTTGTTATTTCACTGGTGCCATTGCAACTGAAAGGACAAAACAAAAAATAATGAGAACGATTGTATAGTTTGGAAAAATCCTAAGACCTTCGTCCTCCGAGGTTTTGCCGACCAATTAAATTGCAATTCGCTCGGGAGTCTTCTGCATTAGTTGTTAGGGAAGTTAAAAAACTGGAAATCAGATATCTTTACTTATACCGTACAAAACCACAATCAGATGGAAAAATTTTCTTGTACACTATAAACTAGCACTTGAAAAATATGATCGTTGGAAAAATAAGTAAACATGTTTAACTTCTACTTCTTCATCTGAACTTCTTATTTAAGCAACAGCACATCAAAGAGTTCAATAATATTGAAAAAATATTTCTTTCCCTTGTAAGAAGAAAAAACTTAAAAATTTGGACTTTCAATATTACACACTTGGATTCGGATTTTGAATGTATACTTCATTTATCCTATAAATTGATATAAAGAAATGGCAAGTACGCACAGAGCGAGATAAAATCAAGTTGCAGAAACAAAACAGCAAAATACAAGATGAACTAAAAACAAAACTGGGTCTTTTAGTTGATCATCCAAAACCTGTTTTGGGAGTAGTAATGATCGGCAACACTGCCAGGCGGTTTTACCATGAATTACTGTCTCACAATATTACGGGTGTGGATCTCAATATTATTCACAGATTTCATACAATATTACACGTTATACTTAAGTGGCCATGAAATAAAAGTTTCGGAATTTGAGAGATACTGCTTCAGAACTACACAGAATTTTATTGAACTTTATCCGCGGTACTATATGCCAACTTCCATCCACAAACTTTTGATCCATGGTTCCAAGATTATTCAGGTTGGCTATTTCTCCCATTGGTCAGTTATCTGAGGCCTCAAATAAGCAAAAACAAAGGTTTCAAAAGTTACCGGGAAAGATATTCAAGAAAATGTTCCCGCAAAAAACAATGGAAGATGTCTCATTGCGTTGCAGGTGTCATCAACCCACTGACTACCAGCCAAAGAAAACTTCCCAAAAAGCATACAAGCAATGCTCTCAATGATGCTCATCAACATTCTTTGATTATTCTCTGCTTGAAATTATCAAAAATGATGAAGACGTCCGATGCAACGTATTAGTTTCTTTTTGGCAATTTTGTAGGGCCCTTGCTGTCGAGAGAACACGGTTTTTCCCACTTGATTAGAATATGTTTTGAATTGATTTTTTTGTATCCTTTATCTTTTTATTTTACTATTTATCATTTATTATTTACTATTTTCTACGTTTTAATCATACTCATTGTTATCTTTACATAAATGTATGCTGGCGTATTTTAATTATTTTCTGTGAGAAACAAAACTGAAATATTAACAAAAATATTCAAATATTTTCAATTTTATCTCTATGTTACTTTAATATATAATTCGCATACATTTGATAACATTATTTGTGTATTAGAATTTAATAAAGTACATTGTATTAACATTGTAATTAATAATACTGATACAACTCTAATAAAATGCATGTCTGAATATAACATTCAAGAATGAACCTGCCATGTTCGAGATTGAAATATTGTGCAAAATATAGCATTAGATCCTTATTTCTATAACATTACTAAATTCATTCGAACCAAATTTTGCGGTATTAAAATAGATGAATAATTTAGAACTCATGGCCAGATTTTCCATATTTTTTCCACTTGAACTGCAGACGAAAGGAGTTACGTGTGGCGTAGTGCCACAGTGAGATTTGTAGTACTAGCAGTAGGCGGAAATAGATAGTAGCCAAGGAAAGAGAAGGTTACACAGAAATGTAAGCCTATAATTGCAGAACTTAGACAATGATATAAAAGATGAACACATACTATTCTACTAATAATAAATAGACAATGCAATATACAGTTTTGAATAAACTCAGCAACAGGTTAAAGAATTTAATCGAGCATAAAATTAGCACTTATGCACAGTGAGAATTGAAAAGTTAAGACAAAACCTTCTAAAGACATTATTGGAAAGATGGAATAATAGTAAATTACCACAAAATTCCGAGATTATCTTCATTTTGATTTTTTGCTATGATTAGCACACTTTAAATTACCTCGCATCGACAATCTGGAAGGACCTCCCCGAACCCAGACAAGCAAGACGTTGCACTTTCCATCCTCCTCTCTTCCTCTCTGCTGCTACCCCCCCCCCCTGTCGTACCGCGCATACTCGCCCCAGTGATACGAAGGTATCCGTCCGCGGACTAAGGAGAACTCGCGACTCGTCTCTCTTCGTACTCCCTGACGCTGAAAAATCTCTGAAAAAGGAGCTACTGCGAGGTAATTTTTTGACGGAGTCGTCCATCAATCCTAACTCGACCACCGCTATCTTTTTCTTGGCTCACAGACGGCCCATGTTATTTCCTCCTCCTCTCGCCCCAAGCCGCTATAACAATCGTACTAGTCTCTCTGCCGTGGAGAGCATGTTTAAGCTCCCCGCCCGTCTGAAGAAGTATCCCGTAACGCTGCCCGTGAGCCCCCCTGCCGACCGCCAGGAACAAGTAATTTAAAGAAATACACACCCTGCTGTCTTATAGAACAATTTATCTTTTCTGTCTGAGCACACACCGAAAAGGGTATTTTCTCGTCCCACAATAAACTTATCTAAATATCTCTTCTCCGGAAGATCAATATGATAATAGCAAACATTACGAAAGTTAAACTCGCTCCCGCCAATCCAGCCTCCTTGCCCCAGCAAATCAAGTTCCGCACCCATCCTAATTAGCATGAGACCCCTGCTACAAATGCTAAAAATTCTCCGAGGATGGAGTCCGCACCGCGCTATCCCTATCCCTCTCACTGGCCGAGAGATTCCGAGAGGGTATTAATCCAGACCAGAATTTTTCGTTGGTGGGGTATGGCTCCCACAATACCACATTATATCTGCCCGCCTGCATTCTCATGCAATAACTTTCTTTAAATTTCTTGCTAAGAATAGATGGAAATACACTGTAACGTCAAAGGGAGCACAAAGTCTCACGACCTATTCCAGTTTTCCCTTAACGTGAATTTTCCGAAATTCATGATACTTTTATCAAACGACGTTAAGCTAATGTCCCAAAATTTATCTATTACTATAACTAAAGTCAATCCAATCTCTCGACCACCGCCCCAGAATCTGAAGCAGTAGTTTTAAACCGCTGTCTGTCCAAAAGCATTTATTATCCCAGCGTGCCGGCCCAGTCTCCATTAAGGTCACGTACGTTTTTTTTTACAGCGAAGGCGCGCGCCAAGAGTGGCCCGGTGGTACCCTTGAGTGCCTACGTCCCGTGTGCCATGCGGCACAAACAGCTCCCCAAATGTTTATGCTGTAAACCTCTGTCAGGATACAGCTTTTATCGTCGTCTTTGTTAGAACTCTCCGTGTTCGTATGCGTTGCGCTCGCGGAATACTAACTAAATTCGGAAGAAGTTGCGTATTTTAGCGACGCTTACGTGGACCGGACGCGGAAGCGGGAGGCGCCTCCACGAATAAGGCAATACTCACAAGAATTGGCACTCACCCAAGACTGCAATACGTATGGCGCTCCCGCTGCCTCGCGAGGCAATCAATGGCATACAGTACTACGCAAATGCAAAGAGAGCTGAATCTCTACGATTGCATCGCGCAAACGGAGCAGCTGTAGAAAAATACAACAGAAATGTACTACATACGTACATATGCAGTATACGAAAAATATAAAACCTCATTTTTTTTAATAATTGCTACAACGTTATCTCAACATTTTCTGGCGTCTTCGAAGGTGCTGAAATTCGTCGTTAAATTACTGACTTCGTGAGCCGTAGTCAGTCATTGCGTTTTATTCCTTCGTCCAGTGCCGCTAGATTCCCCATGTTCCCAGACGGACACCCATCCAGGAACCCTCAGTGCTTAAAATTGATTAACCTCCGTGACTTCACGGAGTGTAGTAAAGCTATGCGGTTACCGACGCCGGCAATAATGTCGTTTCATGTCGTTCAGTTCTTTTTTTCCAACTAATGAAATAAGGAAGGTTCACAAATTGTAGAGCAGAGGTGTCCAACTTGCAAGGCTTCAAGGGCCAAAATGAACACCTTTAATATGGTTGCTTGCCATATTTTCTTTACTCGGGCAATCCATACCTGACTTCCCCGTGCAGTTGATTTCGGCAATTTCCCCGCCGCCCTGAAACGAGGGGGGGGGGATTCCCCCCCTCCCCCGAGGTGTGATATCAGGCCGAACCGTACAGAATGCAGTAAAACAGTATGATTTTGAATTTACTGGAAAAAATCGTTTGATCTAAACAACTTACTTTTACGTAAATGGGGTAACGACCCCGACGGAGCGCATGCGCTAGGTGGATAATGTCTTGCCCGACATGGATGCAAGGGACTTTCACTTTTGACTAATAACCTTTCGCGGGCCACAGTAAATGACACCAGTTGCACAACGCAGTTCTAGAACAATTCTATCTCTCTTCTCTGTGAATACAGAGAGAGACATATTTCTGAAAAGTTAAAGTTTTAGTCTGGTCTTACGGTTACATTCAAAACTGCAATTTAGAGTTTGTGCAAAAATGGTGAACAATTAGTCTCTCCCGAAGATGGACCATATGCTAGTGACATTATGTCACTGCAAAATAAACTAGTGGTGTTACAACAGCACACATTTTCTCGCATTGTTTATATCTTTTGCAATTTTCGGATATTTATATATCAACGAATGGGACTAGCATCATTTTTCTGTGTTCTTTTCACCCAAACTGAAAAAACCAAAGTTAAAGAAAAAAATGGTGCGATTTTGAAAGAACATTACAAATTGCCTCTACTTCAGTCAAAAATTACGCGAATACCACTACTATTATCAAAAAACTGTACACAACCTTATCTGAAGAGCTAATTGTTCTAGAAAATATTGCAATAAGAAATAATAGGGCTTACCAGTTAGTCGTTCAGTTTCCTTCATGGGTCAAAATTCATAAATCTACTTCCTTGACACTTAAAAATCCATGGAATAATTCCTGATGATATGCATAACTTATTAATAGGGACAGGATTTTAATGTAAATATGTATCACTACAAAAACGAAATACCTGTATTAATTATTTGATTTACAGTTTACAAGACATTCTGAATGAATTAGAATCATTTTTGAATTGAATTTGTTTTAGATATTTTCGTATAATTTCATATATTTACATATTTTACCTAATACATATTTGATACTTATTTCGTGATATTTTAATATACTTATTTTTTACAGATTTTTTCCGTTATTATTATTATTATTATTATTATTATTATTATTATTATTATTATTATTGCCTTTGATACGAAGGTCGATATACACTGCATAATTTACCTAGATCGAGAGGATCGTGGTGACGAGAGAAATATGAAAATAGTTGAATGCTGCTGTCTTACGGAGAGAATTATGAGAGGGAATATGAAATGACATTCCGAGTCAAGTTAATAACTAGTTAATTAGTAGATAATTAAATATGAGTAATTAAAATTAGGTAAAACTCATGAATGTACCAAGGGCGTTAACTGGTTTTAATGATCTCAGATGACAAGAAGTCCGAGGGTCAGAGGCCCACAGTCTTTTTGTTGCCTCTCGATCATTAGAACACTTAAAACACAGTAATGCATACAATATAACTATTGTATAGCGAAGCGGAATATTTCAGATACAAGTTGGCCAACATAATATGTTCCTGTAACAACTGGACCTTCACCGTGAATTGTCAGATTTATTCTCTCCCCTGCTAACTTGGAAAACACGTATTCGTAATCATCAATACGTGGATGTTTGCGAAGTAGAAATTTTAATCTTTTATGTATTTATAAGAAATGATAGGTTGACTCTTACCACCCTACCCCCCAGCTTTCAGAAGGTGCAGCTAGGCCCATCATCTTGGCGGATGTTGAGCACGTGGACCCCTTTCTTGGTATTTACAGGTCAAATTTGAGTTTAACCTCTTCCGCAACCAAGAAAGTGGCTTCCGTGAACACTACGGTATCCAACTTTCGGAGCATCTTCCCCGCATTTCATCATTTCGTGATGACGCTTTTTCATATGCCTTTAGAGACAATGTAATTCCCTTTGTTGTGATTGTACCTCATAAATCCTAAAAGACTCTAGCTAAGAAAGTGCGGGAAAGAAGCTGCATTTTCAAAAAAATTGTTACAATACGCAAAACTAATATTTTTTAAAAATTGAACATGAACTTTTTTAAAAATCTAATTTTTCAAACAGATTTTATTTAGGAAAAAATCTGCTATTATTTTTTTGTCGCGAATTCGCCATTTCAAGCCCACGTGAAAATGCAACCCACTGGGACTCAGTTATATTTATCGAGCAATTTTGCAATTTTGGAGAAATTGGGGATTTGAACAGAAATGAGACATGTGACATTTTTACTTTCTTTCATACTACATACGTAGTATTGCGTGTAAAGCGTGCAAAGTTTATGTTTAATTTTTAGTTAGAGTACGCTTATGAATATGACGGATGTCCGATTTTCGTTAAACTTTTTTATAAATCCAAAAATTGCAGGTTTAATTTGTTTCGGTGCCTTCCTACCACGACAGTTTTGAAAATACTGTTTCGGAAGGCGATCTGTTCTCTCGTATCGGATCTTTAAACTATTTCATCTTCGTTTCTTTTTTTTCTTTTTTTTTTTTTCAATATAAATGGTTTCTGAGTGGAACTTTCTTTTTGAAGCGTCGTGTCGGAAATTGTCGCGTCAGGTGGGATCACACGGTGCACTGCATGTGCTCAAAGCTTGTTTGACCTTCAAATAGTAGCGAGGGCAAAAGATTGTGAGCTGAAAATACTTTTGTTCATTCAAAAAGTACTATAATTTTACGTAATCGTTAAACAATTGGAGAAGTTAGGAGTTTTTACCCTTTTTATTTCAGGAAATCAAATTGTACTTCATTAAAATAATTACGTCGACAACACTCTAACGTCACCTGATGAAAGTTAATGACATGTGAAATTATTTCATCTCTTGTCTATTAAACCACTTATTGCTTATTTGAAAACGCGTTATTGGTGTAAGCACATTAGATTCGCCTTGATCCAGTTGCACAATTTTACGTTTCTATTGACGGCTGTAGTAAGGTTTTATTATCGTCATCCTCAGATGGTAAGTTTCCACGTGGCCGCGTGCGAGAAACCGGGAGCGCGTTGGCGGGGGCTGGGCCCAGGGCACCTGACACCATCGCTCCCCGCCTCCCTCGCGGTCACTGCTCTTCCTCTGTGCCACTCCGTCTGCGCCCGCCGCCCCCGCAGCCTGCGCCCCCGCCCCCAGCGCGGAGGCCTCCCCCGCCTCCGATGGCTATCAGCGCCATCGCTCACGGCCGCCGCCTGACAGCGCCTCAATCTGCGCCGCATTAATTTCGCCCGCCCCCGCACAAAGAGAGCGGCCGAGCGCCGAGGGCCAGCGCTGCGCCCTGAGTGACAGCGGGGGCCCGCTGCCCAGGAGTCAATGCGGTCGATAGCAAGTCCCCGTTGGCTCGTCCCCTGACGCGCCGCTGACGTTATCTGCGCTGCCGGTCACTTGACTCGGCTCGCTGCCACTTGTGGACTGACTTCTGCGCGACGAGGTATTAATATTGAAGGTCGCGTCTGATCTCCGCTTCAAGTTCAATGTTGTCGTACCTCCGAGCTAATATTTCTGTCTTCCCCTAAAACAACACGAACGGAGCGCGGTCTACCAAGAAACGCCAGAAAACAAACACCCTGAGTTGCTGGATAAACTCAAGGCGCTGGTACGATCTGAGAGAATTTTGGTGACACTCCCTGGAACCATTTATTTATGTACAAGGGGTCTTTTCCTCGGGGAGGATGGGACTTTAAGGATGGGCCTGCCACACTACTGGAAAAAATATTTAATTTTTTTTAATTCAAGAAATCTGTGAAATCACGTTCATACGGAATTTCCGAAATCTAAAATAACTCCAATTCCCTCTGAAATGTAATGTGAACTCATTGATAAATTAATAATTACGCGTAATAAATGTTAATAATGTCGGAATTAAGAGCCAATAAGTCAACTGTACGTGTTACGAAGCTCTCAAACTTTCATTGAAATGATTATTTCGTTGAAATCATTCATGAAATATATTCAGAATGAAAATTAGCCTACTGTAAGAAATATTTCAAGAAAAAAATGACGGTTGTCTAGAATTTCTAAGACGCCATCGTCACAAAACCAGAATATGTGCTGGGCAGAGAGTTAATCTCCAGCGGTGCTTCAAGCAGATTAAAGACGAAAATGGAGAATTTTGTAGTATGAACTGGGAAAAAGTCAGCTGCTTCTGATCCCAGTCGCAACATGCACATGTTGCCATAAGCAGCTCGAAAAATGATGCGCCTATGGGGCTTAAAATACGGATGCCTCGGAGCTCTCTTATTAGATTTCTATAGATTTTTTTTTCTGAGTATCCTGACTCAGTTTCGGCCGGTGACAGAAACGTGCAGAATCGCTATGTGAAAGTAATCTTCTTAAATTAACCCAGCATTAAATTTAGATTTAGATTTATTCAGTAAAAAAAGTAAAAACTACATGTGACGTAGGCTTATCTGCGCACGTTTTCTTGACTTCCAGTATCCCTTCCCGTCATTTTAACTATAAATAGTTGAAAGATGAGTAACAGTTTAACATAAATAAATAAAAATAAATTTTAAAAATTGCATGATTAGCAATATTTGAAAATAGTCATTTTTGTTTCAGAGTTATAGAAAACATTACTTACTGTATATACTACACTGCCGGTTGTCTTTGCTCGCAACTCTACGTTGGCAGAAATTTCTGCATTACTTTTAATGTAAAAGTACATAAAGGTAATTATTATGTATGCACATTAAGTTTAATGTACACGTTCAGTAACTTTAAAGTACGTGTACGTTAAATTTAAACTACACACGCACATTCACCATACATGTAAATGTACTGTACGTGTGCATTAAATTTAATGTGCGTTCATGATAATTTCTTTTATACACTGTTACATTAAATGTAATGTAGAAATGTCTGATAGTGCTTTTTACTTCTCCTTCAAGAGCAAATTCTCTACTCCTAACACGACATGGCTTTTTGTTGTTAGTATCAAATGAATCCTTATATAGCCCTTGGTGCACAAATAATCATTAATTTGTATACCAAATATTATTGAATTAATTTGACCAAGGCTTTATTTATATTATTAATTTATTGAATATGAAAGAATGAATAAATATTTTACTTTTATTAACATATAAGAAAATATTTTCTTCAAAGATACAAGACTATTAGCACTTGAAAAATGAAAAATTCACAAGTTATTACAATGAGCACCTCCATGTGCTTTGTCCATCTTTTTGGCAAATTTCAAAACTGCAGAATCAATTTTTTCCACCTTCTTGTTGAGGCCTTATATCTCCTGTTGGATTTATTTTCATAATTTCTCTGAATGTAATAAATTTATTATTAATAAATAATATTTATACAGCATTACATTTTTACACAGTTACACAGATAAAAATAATTAGCAGAGGCAATGGATTTGCTTGTAGACAATGGAGGTATGTAGGAACTGAGTACAAAAGAAGAAAGATACACAATAAAATAACAAAATGAGAAGGAAAATCGATTTAATGTGAAACAAACTATTAGTAATATTATTACTAGGTGGTAATACTATAATTAAATATGGTTACATTTCTTTGGACATTCTAGAAATTAATAAATCATAAAAAATATTTGGTTCGTAGAGATACAATCCATTCTTTATTTAACAATACACATTTTGACAAGGTTTCCTTTAACTCAATTTTACTGTTACTTAAAACTGAGACCAATTGCCTATTTATTAAAAATTCTTCAGGGTGTAATGTAACAATTTTATCTCAAATGTTTTCTCGGTATTAATGCGTTATTTAATGAAACATTATTTTTAATTTAGTGCGTAACAGTAATACAACTCCAACTTACCTTCGTATGAATCCGAGGGTTGTTTCTAATTTTGCAGAGTAGGTATATCCAAACACGAAATAGTTCGCAATTATCACACCTTGAATAACGTCTTTACAAAATAGTAGAACTTTTCGTTCCAGGATTACAGTTATTTTCTTTGGACTTTCTACGTATTTCCTGAACTTCAGCTCATTGTCTTAATTTTTTTGGTCCATTCTTATATTTTGTAACCTTTACCTATCTATGGTTGACCCAGATACCAACGCTACATTCAGATCGCGCGGGCCTCTGCAAGCGGTTAGAAACCCCTATTTATATATATTCTTAGATAATTGAATTGTAGTGTCTGTGCCGACATACGCGGTAGAGAGCAACGGTGAGGAGAAGGCTTTGAGACGCGAGAGAGGAAGGTCGAAAAGTGTGCTCTTGGGGAGTGGGGGTGAGCGTGGTGAGGACGAAGAAGAGAAACTGACACTGAAGCTGCCGTGTCTATGAAGTCCATTTCTTACACTACATTGCCGTGTAAGGACCCGGATCGGCGCGGAGAAGTATATTCGGTGTAACCAACCCACTGACCGCCGCAAGATTCGAGCCATTGGGAGGGGGCAAGGCCCCGAGAAGAGGTCAGTAATAATCGTCTTTCCTATTTTTTCTCTTTCTCTTTCGACCACAACTTGCCATGACTGCGAGAAGCATCACGTTCGCCCAGTTTGCTGAGACGTAGGAGGCTCTTGACATTATTTTCCGTAGTGCCCCAAGCCACCCCTTTAACAAGTACGTGCAGTAGTAGCGTGTCATGATATCCTCCAGTCTAAATAGCGATCATTAGACCCTGCATAAGTAAAAAGTAAACGGACAGAGCAACAAGCCTCCATTTAAGTGAATGCTGTAATGAGTGCTCAGTAAGTGGAACTTTACAAACTGTGCTTGAACCCTTTATGGGAAACCCTTTATATTGTTGTCAAAGTGTTAAAAATTGTATCATTGCATTTGAATTTGTTAATTTGTCAATTTTTTCAAGAGAGAAGAGAAACTTTTACGGTAGAATGATAATGTTATTACTTTTGCTACAATAATTTCCCTTTGTTGTAGTACAAAGGGAAATGTTTCTTTTGTTTATTTGCCTTTGGGTTTGGAAATTTTCTTAGTTCATAATTCCTTTTCTAAGACAAAAAAGGTATCTACGATCTTGTACATTAAAAAAACTTTGTTCGTATTTTTTTGCTGTTGATTATGAACAGGTCATAGTTATAAACTTCTAACATTTACAAGTAAAGTAAATAAAGTTAGAAATGGTTTCAATTTAGACAGTCATTTGAAATCTGCAACACATATCCATCAATATGTAGAGGTTAACAAATTTCTCATTTCATGAAAATAATATTAAATAAATAAATAAAACTAATTAATATTAATCAGACTTTACCTTGACGAATCCAATATACCTGAATTGCTTCACTTCTCTCGATGTTAACTGCCAACCGCTCTAGAACAGTGCTGTGAGGAGAACAGGAAGTGAAGAATAACATTCTTAAGTTTCACATGCTTTCATACCAGAATGTTAAGTCGTTTCTTTGATTTTGCACAAGTTTTAAAAATGTCTACTATTACTCTAAGTTGTAATAACACGACAACAAGAGCTTTAGAATACGAATGAATCCCCCCACTTGAGTATCTGAAACACGCAGGCTGGGACACCTGTCAGCCTTTGTCTTGCTTGCGAGGGACCGGAAGGGTTAGGAATTTTCTAAGTTGCTCCCAAAATGAAGACTGATGAGACTCCACCTCTGGCAAATGATGCAAAAACCCAACACAACTAAGAATAGTGAATTTTCTAATAAAATATTAAACTAAATGGTTTTGTGGAAAACATGATGAATTATTGAACAGAATAAAATACAAAGTTCAAATAAAAATTATATTTTAAATTATACGTAAGTTAAATAGTGGAATAAAATATTTCTAAGTTTTTAAATAGTAACTATGTTACATAATAATGCATCAAATCTGCGTAAATTTTAATTTAAACATTAAATTTAATGTACAAACGCATTAATCTCATGAACAATCAAAATAAAATATTGTTGAAATTTCATGCAACTAACCCTCCAAAATCAAATTCTCTGCTTCAAATTCAAAGGGTTGCGACATGAAGATAGGGTTTTTGTCTTAAAGTCTTCTGTAAAGAATTAGCTCTGTAAAAAAATTATTTTCTCAAAAAACCTACACTCTTATTTCACTAAATTTTCTCATTATACGTAACAATGGGCGGGGAAAAATATTCTGCTAGTCCCAATTGCAAATATTGAGTTTAGGAAATACTGGGGTGAAACAATTCCATTTTTAAGCGTCGGCCCGAGTTCGTTTTTGACGGTGCTTTTGTAGTGTAGTGGTATGACTGACAGGAAGTTAACGCGGAGGATGTGAGTTGAAGTGTCGGTGCGGAAAACAATTTTTGCTGGTTGGAAACTCTTTTGCATTCTTGTGTAGTAGTATAATGCAGCGGAACACTTAAAATTAATGGGAGAAAGTATGTGATATTGTAGTAGTTTAGATCTGTTTTCAAGCATAGAGCATAGGACGCTTAAGAATAATCGCAGGACCCATTTTCTTGAAACTTTGAAATCTCTGAAATTTCTATAAGTGTAAAAGAAATAATGCCAGAAACTATATGCTGTTTTAGTACCTTCAGTTTAGAATGGATTTCATTTAAGATAAATAACTCTATCATTAATAATTGAATTTTGCTATGTAATTTTTTTGCAAATAGCAAAATTACAGAGTCCGGCAAAACAGGGACAAACAATAGTATCTTTATCGTCCTTTAATACATACGAAAAAAACTTTTAAAAAAATGGAGCCGTTTTTGAGAAAGTAGTAGTTAAAACTTTGCGTGTATTTCACGCACAGTTACACAAAACCGACTAATATTTTCTGTAGATTATTCATAACTTTATTTTAAGAACAAATCAAACACTTTGAACAACGGATTTTCTGAAGGAGAAAATCACAATCTTCAATATTGTAGTTGTAGGAAACTTTGAACATTTCCAATTCAAAAAAAATCAGGGATGTAATCGAAAATGACACATGTACCATTCTGTTAAGCGCTCTTTACGCTCTCCGGCGACAAACGTTAAGTAAAAAGAATTAACACTATTTTTGACAGAGTTTTGAAAATTTTAAAGCTTGTTGTAATGTACCCCCTCCCTAAAAGAACAATCCGTTTCGAACAAGCAGAGTCAGAAACAGTTTCAGATCGAACGGGGAATATCAATTTTGAAGATATCACTAGGAAACACTTTTTTTCATTCTTCCAGGATGAAAGTAGGTGATTTAAATGGAAACGATCACGCTATTTTCAAAAATAGTTATAAAACACATTTAACACGCAAAGTTCAAAAGGTATGAATATATTTAGTATTTGAAATAAACAAAATCCTATACTAATTTCCGCATTGTCACGCGGGTTATACTACAACACAGTTCTATGAGCATGCTTCATGTGAGGTAAGAAAGTGTTAAAAATGGAATATGTTCGAGCAATAATATTGAAACATCTTGGGAGGAGAAATTCCTATTGCTTTGCTTAAAAATTCTTTTCCCTCTTGTCGCTTCCTCTTGTTCTCTTGTGTACTCTCTCTGACAAGAATTCAATCTCCCTCTTGCAGGATCCTTATGCCCTTGGTATCTCTTCTCTATTGTAGCAATATTTGTATTAAACTGTTCACCATGTTCATCACTAATGTCACTCAAATTCTATTGGAGAAATGAAGATGGGAGTGAAGAAAATAAATTTTCGGAGACATTCTACACCTCATATTTTTATAGCTTTCTAACCATTCTGTGACAAGATGTTTTATAATGGTCTTCTTTCTTTGTCCCGAGAAATGCATGAACAGCTCTCTTCAAGGATTGCCAAGTTGCTATCTCAGTGTCTCGCAATTTTTCTTCCATTTCAGTTCAATCATTCTTCCAATTCTTCAACTTCACGCGCTGCTGGAAAAGTTGTGCATGATACTGACTGACTCAGAATCTGCCACCGCAACAGTTGTGTACTTGTATATTTGCGATTAGGTAAGGGGCTAAAATAATACATTTCAATGACTCATGCGCAGTATCAGTCATTGAAATGTATTATTGATAAAATATGAAGGAATATAAGGGTGTTTTAAAATATTCACTAAGACTTACTCGTAATTGTGCGCGACTACCAGACGCTAGAATAAAGTCGGAAAGCTTCGAATACGGAAGGTAAAAAAACAAACACGTAAGTCTATTTTACAAATATTTCATTTTTTTTAGTAAATAAATCTAAATATATAGTTTATTTTAAATTCATTTTATACGTATTGATTCTACATATCATACCGGTGCATACCGCGTCTCATGGGTGCATTTGCATTTATAGTAAAGTAAGGTATGATACGGTATAAAGATACGGTATATTTGTAAACAATGTGACGTGGTATAACGTTTTTATTGTGATATTCGTAATCTATTGAGTACGTAGCGCACTCTAACTTTCCTGGAGGTAAAAATCATGTTCCTTAGTGTAATCCTATCAACACACAGATGGACGGACAAGCACACTGTTCTTTTGCGTTAAGCGATTTTTCGATATCACGGACCTAAAGAGCATGGATTCGGACCTAGCAGTGTCTTGAAAGCGGTAATTAGCTACGCTTGAAACGAGATTTTAACCATTGTTTTCTTACCAGGGCCACTTTGAGAACACTTTTGTCAACAATCGCCTATTTACGCCGCAGTCTCTTTATAGGAAGTAAAGCAAGTAAAATTCAAACAACTATTAGAGTAATTAAAGTTAAACTAATAGTAATTTATAGAAAAAATCTTATTTACGCATGTATTAAAAATTGTTTGATTTCACTGAAAATTAGTGAAAATTACTCATTCCTCCAAGAATAAGAACTTACAATAATTTTATGTTCTAGTTTTGAATAATAAATTGCTTTATACAAAGAAATATAGCTTCAGTAATGATAGTTCGACGACAAGAAAGGTTCATATTTTTCTTGAAACGTTTTTTAATGCAAAAACAGGACATTCTTAATATTAAAGCGCGAATAATTTCTATGAAGAAAGAAGGTGAAGGAGATTAAGAAGAAGAAGAAGAAGAAGAAGAAGAAGAAGAAGAAGAAGAAGAAGAAAAAGATAGAGACAAAGAAGAAGAAGAGGAAAGGAAAGAAAAAGAGAAGAAATACTCCTATCCATATGCAAACATAGTTTTGATGTGAAAATACAATGTTTAAATTTCAACTTATACAATGAAAAGAAATAGTTTTATGGTAAATCAGATGGATCGCTTTGAAATGCGTGCTCACATCGAAGGTAATAAAAACGAGTCATTGATTTTCATAGAAACTCTTCTCGCCGAGATGCGAAAAATATGACTCACCGCAGTTACACGAATTGTGACAAAAATTGGAGACAAGACTCGGGAGGCGCGTAATGCCCGTCTGGTGACGATAAAAGTTGCCTGGGCGACGGCGCGAGGGCCAGCGAAGCAACCGCCCACAGCCGCTTTCGCTTTTCGGCGTTCGGAGCAGCCGTCCATCCGCGGCATCGTTTCTTCCGCGCCCCCTCCCTTGCATAATGTGAAACATTGAATGTGCCGCTTCCTTAACGGCGTGGAGCGAACCCATGTAAGGAACTGCGTTCTGACAGGAACAGCAGAGGTCTTCTTTCTTCTTCTCTTCGCTTTCATTTTTATTTCAGTCCTAACTCACGTAGAGGAGAAACAAATAGAATTGCGGTGTTATTAGCATTGCCCTTCAATAATTCTGCTATTTCTCTTGACGAATTCATTCATACCACAAATGTTATTTCTCGTCGTCCTTCCACGCCCACATTGTTGGTTACACGTCAAATTTAAGAGTACACAAAAAATTTAAAAATACAAAACAACTTTTGGTTTTTCAAAATGTTCTAAACGATTTTTATCGTATATTCGAGTTGATGGAAGAAATCAACTTGTTTTAAATGCTTTCATAGGAAGCGCTACTGCAGGGATCGTCACTCAACTGGTTGCATAATTTGTCGCTAGTTAGCAGCATTCAATTTAATGTATCTTCAAACCGGTACCAGAGAGCAGTAGCTTACAAAACTTCACTTATAAGTTTTTCAATAGTTACAAATGTTTTTTGAAATAAACCCGCAAGTTTTCAATCATTCACTCCGAGCTGAAAAAATTGTATTTCTGATGTAGAATAAACTGTGGACTGATAATGTTTAGAGTACATTTACCTGCGACTTTATTCCAGTGCAAAATATTTATACAGATTAATATTAGATGTTAATCATTGGATCCAAGAACACATTTTAGACACAAGCAACGCAAAATTAATCGACAATTAAAACTTAGCGAAAACTAATCAAACAATAGATTGTAACCGAATCTCAAATGTTGTAACCGCAAATATAATTCTGGTACCGACTATTCATTCTTTAAATGAAATATAAATGAGACACATTTTGAGCCGAATTTATATGTTGGGTATTTACCAGAGAAATTTTTGAATAGGTCTTATAACTTAGTATTTTTCCATAAATCGAATTATTATTATTATTATTATTATTATTATTATTATTATTATTATTATTATTATTATTATTATTCATAATATTCAAATTACAACACTATGGCTAAAACGTCAGCTCGACCGACTGTGACGCGGTTCATCCCGGACAGCCAAGTACCAAATGACTCCGGCCGCGGAAGCATACGAATCCAATATTAATTCTTCGTACTAAGTACCCCCAAATTTCAAAATATCCATTTCAAACTCGCAGGACCGTCAAGTCATTTAGATAATAAATGACTACGTATTGGAAAAAGAATGGTTCAATTTGTCGGCGTGAAGATCCGCAATATGATTTTTTCATTCAACATTACATTACACTACCTTCTTTTATATCACAATCACATTACAGAAAGTAAACATTTAAACATATTGAATGATTAACAAATTTCGTGAGTTAAAGATTACTAAACTATTTTTTTCTGGCACGTCATATTTTTTCGCTCAGATGTGGGATCAAGTTTTATTCACAGGAAATATTTAGGAACTTAAAGGTATCGACAGGGATTGGTTTCTGCCGGAACGAGACGGAACAGTATCTTGGGAACAAAACAGGAAACTCAAAATTAAATGACTTTCCACCTAATTGTATCAGTTCTACTAATGGAAATAAATTATTAGAAAATCCGGAAAATATGTAGTTATAAACACTGTTTTTTCCTATTATTTTTAAATTAAAAAAAAAAGCCGTAGCTACCACTGTTATTAATTGTTATTAGTATGATTTATTATTATTATTATTATTATTATTATTATTATTATTATTATTATTATTATTATTATTATTATTATTATTATGACTATTAAATTAATAATTAATTTGGGGGTGTTTCAGGGCCTAAACTTTTATAAATCAACCTCTGTGTATCGATATCTCTGAGCTATATCTCTCTTCAGTAGTGCCGGCAAGTTTCTCTGTCGGCGGCGCCGTTGGCACAGAAGCTGCAGTGGGAGGCGACGGCGATTGATGTCATCAGGGAGACTGCTCCTGCTATCTCGCGGACGGAGACGCAAGCTCTCACATTCAGAAATAACCCGCGCGTCCGCTGCGTCGCGCCACCAGCGCATACTGGAGGGTGACAGGGAACGCGACACATTGACTCTTCTGGGCGCGAAATTTTATTCTGGGAGGTTCAACTACACATATTTTTACCGAATAATGTCTTTACAAATATTGCAATAACATGCTACTGTAACATATCTATTTATTTAAATATTTAATATTTGATTTCGTTGCTCCACTAAGGCAGCCATTCGTAACATAACTCCTTTTTTTAAAATCTTTGTTAATTTTCTTTTATGCACTATGTTGGGCGGTCATTTGTATCATTACTATTTATCCTACTGATTTTATCAATGTATATTATTTCTTTCGTTGCCCTGTTACGCTCACAAATTCTTTCAATATGGAAATGATATTATGCTAAGTTTGCTTTAAAATTCAATTATGGGTTCGAGATACAACATTTCTCGTCTTACCTGCTGAAACTGAACTTTAAATTAATGGCGACTACTGTGAATTATCAGCGTTTTCTCTTTTCAAAAATCAAATTTAGTGTTTACTATAAAAATTTTACACAATGTTTTATAGCTGATGAATGAACGAACTGGAATTTCATGAATGAACTGGATAACTTTATTCGCATATACAAAATAAATGTACAGTACGGTTTTAAAATAAAGTTTGTAAGCTTATTTCGCAGCCGCTGATTTCGCGGATGACGTCATTGTCCAAGGGATGTGCTCGTTGCTCCTGTTATAGTGTTTTTGCCTACCGTCTGAATAAATGTTCCCAGAATGCCTTTGACTATTTTATACTGTTCATAATTCAGTAATTTGTATCAAAATTACTTTGCGAACGGAACTGACCCTCGCTGGGCTTCGGGCGAAACCCCTATGCACGACTACTTATTTTCAACCGACTTAATAAAAATTCCTCCCCATCTACGGAGCTGTACTGACACAAAAGCTTTCGGAAATACGTAGTCTATTTGACTTACGTGTCATATTACTTTAACAAAAATCACAATTATAATTTAATATTACTAGCACATTGGAACGATTACCTTGCACAATACCAATCTATAACACTAATCATCATTTACCCGCACCAATACTATTTACATATAATCCGCGTATTCTTTGATTCCCAAGCCTGCATACAATCATATTACACCCGTTTGATGCTGTTTTTCTCCCATTTCAATTAAACCTGGGGTTTCTGGCTTATCACAATATATTAGAATATATAGATAATATATAGTACCACAGTTCTTAATTTTCCAAGAATGTACAGTGTACTGTATTACAACGCAATCCATGAATCGCAAATATTGAATGGCAACGGCCTCTTCCTTAGAGTCTTTATGACGCTTAACTTCAGCTCTGTCCTAAGCAGTTGCATAATGAACACGAAAATTGTGTCAGTGCATACAGTATGATATTAGACTGAAATCTCAAACAAAATTTACATATTCAGTCAAAAAAGAAATGGTTCTCGAGTTCCAGAATCTCTTCCCGTCATTTTAACTATAAAGAGCTGAAAGATGAGCAAAAGTTTAACATGAGTAAATAAAAATAAATTTTAAAAATCGCAAGATTTGCAATATTTGAAAAAAATAGACATATTAGTTTCCGAGTTATAGAAAACTTATTTGCATGGGGAATTGCAACTATTGTGCATTGCTAACAAAATAGTAAATCGCCTTTAACTTTACTCGTACCATTACAAGCAAAACAAGCTTTTCTATGTGCTGTGAAAAAAAATGAATTGCCGTCACGCACTGGAAGTTACCACAATTCACAACGCAAGTGGTCGTTCGCTCGTGATTTTGGTAGCCCTGTCTACCCTGAGAGACGGTCCGCCGAGAGAACAAGCCCTCCTATGGACACGAGGTTCAATTCAGGGCAGCGAAACTACATTCCTCTCACCCTTGATATACCCGCAATGCCGCGCCGCATAGCCAGACCCCGCGATTGGTGTTAACGCAGTAGGTAGTTGACCCGGGTCCCCCTCCCTTCTCAATCTCCCATCGCAAACATATATGAAGGGAAAATACAAAATATAATTTTTCCATATTGTTATGATTATCATTAAATTGTTATCACATTTACTTTATGTAGCTTCAGCAGTTCATTTTTGCAATGCAAAACAGCGCTCTGATATGCATGTTGTAATATATACTCTCTTATCAATTTTTGCAAATCGATTTTATCGGTCATATCGCTGTAAACGTGTAAAATAGCTATACTATTGAGCCAATCTTGCAACGCATACCCTTTTTCAGGCGACGCAATACCCGAGAAACCTCGGTCATTTCTGGACTTAGACTTCCATACACATCAAATTGATACAGATTTTCCAGCCAGGCGCGGCCGTGTGGGTTCAAAATGTACGCTGCTTGGAGTAACAAAAAAACGGGCGAGACCTGGAAGCGTAATTTTGAGATTAATATACTTAGCGATCAAAGGGTTAACATATTTTACCCACTCGGAATTGTTGTGTGGGTATTGCTACTCACCATACCCATATTATCCGCCGGACCTGGGCACAGCATCTATTCATTTCGGCACTAGTTCTTTGACTTAGAGAAACAGAAGCCCGATGTGATGCCAAATGTGCCCCCGTTATTCAATTATGGTTGTTTGCAAATATTCGATTATTGTTGACACAGACTCATCACATCAATGTTTGAGGGTTGGCCCAAGTAAAATCAATTTGTGTCGATTTATATAATACATTCGATTGTATTAATTGCGATGGATCCCTAGTAACTAATTGACGAACAAACAATAATAATCGTGAGGTTTAGTATCCTGAATCATGCTCTCCGAAATTATATTACTGATTTCTGTCCATCCAACTCCAAAATGTAACAGGCAATTACCTAGAAATCCTAGTGCAGCAAATACTGATGATTTTTTTTGTAACTTCCACAGCACGACGACATCTATTTTTTTGACAGATCATATAAATAATGCATATCTTTTAAAAGAAAAAATCAGGACACATTTCGACCTGCACCTCTTGAAAAGTCCCTTGTAAGAAAACCATAGACTACGCTCACAAAGCCGGAAGTTGCGTAGTTTTCTCTCTACTTCTGAATTAATTGGCAATTAATAATACAGATATTATTGCATTTTCTCAAGGTCTTGAATTTTTATCAAAACCAAAGACATCTCACATGATGGAAGGGGGCATAATGTCTTTAAATTTCTTTTATTAATTAATGATAATAACGTGGGAGATATTTAAAAAATATTTTGTTGTGTAATTTTGTAAAAACCAAAGAAACAGCAATATGGCGTTTATGCCATTTTATGCCGTGCATTTATCACTATCCACAGAAGCAATTTTAAGAAAACATCTGGAGCGATACATGAGAAAATCTTGTTTTTAATATTGCTCCTATTTTCTTCAAAATTACGTGAAACCAACTGAAATGTTAGGTTGTTGAACTTTCCAGAGAAAAATTTCCCGCCCAGAAGGACCGACGTACCGCGTGCCCTGCCGCCCTCCAAAAGGCGCAAGTGGCGCGGCGCGGCGGTCTCACGGGTTATTTGTGAATGTGAAAGCTTGCGTGTCTGACCGCGAGATGGCAGAAACGATCTTTCTGAGGACGGTATAACATTCGTAATATTAACATTCCTTCTCCTGATTTAATTTGCAAATATAATTCTGTGTAATGAGGAAAATACATTGAAGTTTATATCATTAGATAAAATTAAGGGAAAACATTATTTCGATAATTGTGTTAATAATTATAAGAATCACTGGTCTTAGCTGGTTGATATCCCACGTAAAGCTGTTGTCACTATTAATCGCATTGGAAGCAACCATTTGTCTCTTAACAGCAGCTTCTATATTCATAAAAATGTCATGAGTGAAATTTGTAAATGTGGTGAAGGCCCTGAATGTATTGAGCAGGTCTTTTTTCAAAGCGATTTTTTTGATATTGAAAGGACAGATGTGTTATTCAGGGTGCTCAAATTTAATAAGTATGTTCCTTTTTCTAATTATTCTTTGCTATCGGTTTTAAATAAAACTATTACCCCAATTATAGAAAAAAATTATTTTAAATATTAATAAGAAATATTACATTGTTGCTTACATTTTGTATTTAAACATATTTTGTTCGCTTCTTCAATCTTATTATTTCGATAATTTATTGTTTTCTTCATTATTTTCACAATTTTCTTGTTATTAAGTTTATTAAGTTAATTTTATGAATATGTCTCTTGGCTATGTAATCATGTTTTATTGACAATAAAAAAGTACTGTGCTACATCAATCGCCATCGCTTCCCTAACTAGCTCGTGTGCCGACCACGCCGTAGACAAAGGGAACTCTCCGCCATTAGTGAAAGTTCAGCGATATATAGAAAACTATAACTTTCTTAACATCTTCTCCTTAACTTCTCCTATTGCAGTACTATACACGCCTTTTGCGGCTCTCACACGTAACCAACCTTTATAAATGAGGTCTCTTAAGAAAGAGAATTTCAGGGAGACATGTCGAATTGAACTTTGACAAAAAACATGAATCACGCATCTAAATATTCATGTTAAATGTATCCAGCAGTACACAGCTATCTCGTTAAATAACTCCTAAACAAAGCACAACAACAGGACCTTAAAAGCCTAAATTTTGTGGACGATGGCCTCAAAGAAAGGTTTTGCAAACCATAATATACAGAATGAGAGATTTTTGGACATTCTATTAAATTTTTGCAGATTCCCTACTTCTATCGCTTGCGCGCTGCTCTCGATACTACCAATGCCATCTGTTGGTGATGGTGGCAATCTTTGAGACGTCACGCTTAGAAGGCTTATATTCCTCTATCTTATACTATTTACGCTTTCTGTGTACACCGTGGTATGCGCAGTCTGACGAGGTTTATGTTCATAAATATTAATTTAATATTCACTCCCCCAGAAACAACTAAAAGTACTGTTAATAGTTGCTTCATACCGATGAAGATCGTTTCTAAGGTGTGTAGTCTTCATTTAACGTTTTGCCGAGGTCTACAAATGCTGTGTACCTAATTGTGGAGGGATGTGGATGTACAGAGAAGAGTGAAGACGTGACGTGTTAGGTTTGGTTTGTGTTTTACCTGTACCTGTATTTTCGTTATCAGCAATGTTTCAGTGAAGTTTCAAGTCAGAGTGTTCAGTCACATAGCTTTCTCGAGAGTAAAAAGCTTTTGTAATATTTTTGTGACTATCAAGGAAAGCGAAAAGCAAACTGCAAGAAAGATTGTATAATTACTTCAAATGCTGTTTTAAAGGAAATGTGACTTGTTCCAATAGAATATCTCTAATACAAATAAACTTTTGTTCAAAATTTGTTTCAAATATCAATTTCAATGTTTTTTATTTTAATTTTAAATTCTATGAGAACGTTGGAAGCTTATCTATTTTATACTTTTCGAGCAAAGAATTACGTTTCGTTAACAACTTTTCCTCTCAATATGGAAAAGGAAAGATAGGGAAGAGGTTGAATTTAACCTACAAGAGTTCTTGCACGGGTACACTAGTGATACGAATTGCTAGTATTCTTATGAATAAAACGTAATCATACACGTGAGCGTAAAAATATGACTTACAAGAAAAAATAGTAGGGAAAAGATGTTCAAAATGCGGATGGCAGGTCACACGGGGACGTTCAGTTTCTTACTGATAAGGGATGTGTGGGGTGATTAAACGTGGTACTACTACACTAGGTCCTGTCTAACAGTTTGAGAGAAGTTGTGGATACGTGTGCGTGTTTCAATGTTTTTGTTGAAAACCAGCTGCGATTTCATCTTCCTAGTGTATTTGATCTTAACAATCTACTTTTGGTCACATACTTTTGATGAGGAAAGCAATGATTCTCGTAGGTACAATTTAACATACAATTTATTACCATATCTCGCATGATTGTAAAAAGACGTCGTGTTTGATAGCGTCGTCGTGGTCTGCTAAGATGGGGACATTGAAGCAGCCCAGACAGGGGAAGCAGCCAGTTTTAATGAAAGTTCTGTTCAAAAGAACAAGTGAGCCTAAACCTTAAAAGGGGGGAGAAAAGCTGAGGAAACCGTGATTAGTTCCAAAGACGGAAATGCCGATGATGCCTTTATCTTCTGTAACGAGCTTTAGACAAATTTCAAGGGAAGCGAAAGCTGAATAGAGTGTGGTACTTGTCAAGGTTGGGCACATGACGTCTGTTCCAATGCTGAAAAAGGGATGACACTTTTATTTGTAACTTTTGTGTGTGATTTCGGCCCTATTTTGTTTCTGTGCAAACTAGAATGTTAATAAAAAACAAATTTACAAATTGACAAGACGTTTATTCGTATGTTTCTTACTTGACATAGTTTACTTAATTTCATTATTGAGTTTCTAAATATTTTGTAATAAACGTCAATATTTGATCATTTTAATGTGAGTATCCCATTTTAGCCAACATTGCACATTTTCATGAAAACTTACCTTTTCATCGAATTCAATATTTTTGTAAACACAAAAGCCATTACTTCTGATAGTCTAAGTTTCACTTAACATTGAAATGTTTTTCAAACTGTTTTTTTACTGATAATTAAGTTTATTGTATGTTAAAATATGTGAGCGTTCGGCATTCATTCACTGCGTGAGTAATTTCTTGGATTCCATTGGCATGGATCCTTAAACAAAGAAGTAGTAGTAGTTTGAATCAAGTAAGGTTATAGACTTTGTTGATACAAGTAAAACAGGGAATACTGAGTTCAGTGCATGAATACCTTTAAAAAGATTAATAATCCTATTGAATTTGATTGTAAGTTGAGACAGGATGTTGTAACTGAGAGTGATTGCATATTGTTTTCGTGTTATCTTTCCTGTATAGGATTTGAAGTTTGTTTTTTGTATTTTTTGTTTGTAGCAGTAATATGCCTTTTTGAACATATGTGAATGTGGTAAAGAATAGCGTGGTCTTTTTCAATTTCCAAAATCACGAGTACGATCTACTTAACCATTAGATCCAAATAGAGCAAAACTTACATGTGAAGGTTACAAGGTAATTAATTGGGCAGAGACATTGTGGTTTGTCCACTCAAGTAGATATCTATATACAATCACCGGCACTCAGGTCAGGGGAGTGTTGGTGATTGGTTCACCACCCTATGGGCCAGTCGGGTCGATTGGTTGTAAAAACCGAAGAGAGGGTTCTGGTTGCTTCTCGTGGCACTGCGTTCGATGCTAATAACCGGGTGGTTGCAATACTTACAAGTCTTTTCAATACTATATCTCACTCTTTTACAACGTTCGACGAGAAACTCGTTGTCTACATCTTCAGGAGATAATTCACACAGTAAACAACAATAATTCTTTCCTTTCATTCACATATTAAACGTATATTATGAATGTAATATAAAACAGCTTAAACAAGGAAAATTTGGCTTACCAAATAGGTACACATCAAAGGCTAAATCTCATCATCATGAGTACATGGATACGTGTCAGTGTCATAACCTCACCCAAAATCACACAGAGATAGATTTTGGTTACAATATATCATTTTTAGAGTCGGCCGAAGAATTTAATTGCCGACTAATTTTGTGATGCTAGTGTCATAAATGTTGTAGCTTGTAATTAATTATTAACATATTTTGATTTGAATATATTATATTTTGAATTTATCTGGAAATTCGCGAGTACGTATAAATTGTATTTGATAAATACACAATTAAGTTTAAATCATAAATACAAACAATTTTCAGCATAGAATGAGTGTAAGAATTGGAAACTATGGTTTTATTTCGAAAACATCCTATATAATTTCAGTACTCTAGATGTATTTTGCGGCTCTCACACTCAACCAATCTTCATAAATGAGGTCTATAAAGAAAGAAAATTTCATGAAGTCGACGCGAATTGCTTTTTTGCTTTAAGAATATAGAGGATATATGAAAAAAAAGTATTCTGACAGGCGACAGCTCTTGGTACCCTATTGTTACTTATTGTGCTTAAATTACCATTTGAAATTTCACCCGACAGTAGACCGAAGGTTGTACCAAGATATACCCGTCATGATAAAAATGTATGTAAGTTAGTCCGATACATCGTCTATACATGTATGTCACGTGAAAAAATATTTAAGTATGCTAATTATTTATTTTCCCTACGCAGGATTGGGAATTCTCTTTGCTGCTATACAGAAATAATACTTACTTCCGTTTAATACATTTCTACATGTCATATTATACCCCATTATTCCATTTAATAACAACAACAATTTCATAAATATCTTGAGCGTCAAAATATGTCTAGAGAAACTGGGAATTTTGAGACCTAAGGCCTCAAAGAAACGTTTCTCACACATTGATACACAGGAAAAGATATTTACTGGCCCGGCGCTTCTTGACACTATCACACCTTTTCAGAGACATTCTGAATCTGTATGTGAAATTAAACTGTTTACTTAATATTCTATACGATTGAATTTCAGGGGTGTACCTCCCATTCGGGAATAAATTTAAATAATATTGCAAAGAGTAGGGTTGTACTGCTTTCTCAAGAGTAAACAGCTTTTCTTGTATTTTGTGACTAACTGTTAAGGAAGATAGAATAATTACTTTCAGTGTTGTTAAAGAAGAGTTCCAAGGCGTCTGCTTCTAATACTGAATAAACTTTAACTGAAAATGTGCCTCAAACGTCATTTGTACTGTTCGTACTTTTATTTGATATTCTATAAGTACATTGGAAGTTAGCCTGATTCGTTTTTAAACAAATAAACACGTTTCGTTAGCAACTTTACTTATTAACACAAAACTGTAAGAGTAGAGAATAAGGCAGCTTTTAAAGTGCAACAATTCTAGCACGGGTAAGTTTCTGATAACTATATTGCAAAGTTTCTAAGTAAGAGGTTTCTGTAAGCCGCTGCACTCTGGAAACTGTTTTAGGAATCACGAGATCTACTGCTGATACCTAGCGGCAGAAAATGCAACCAGTTGTGCGACGACCTCTGCAGTAGCGCTTTCTATGAAAGCATTTCAAACAAGTTCATTTCTTCAACTTGTATATTTGACAAAAACTGTTTTGAAAATTTAAAAAAGTATGTACCCTTAAATTGAGGTCAAAATGTAGACGACAACGGACTTGGGAAGACAACGAGAAATAACATCGTGCTTGTGATATATGATGTGCTGAAGTCTAGAAAGTTAATGACAACGCAATTCTATTTATTTCTCCTCTACGTGAGTTAGGACTGAAATAAAAATGAAATCGAAGAGAAGAAGAAAGAAGACCTCTGCTGTTCCTGTCAGAACGCAGCTCCTTACATCGCGTTCGCTCCCACGCCGAAGGGAGCGCACATTCAAATGTTTCACGATTATGCAAAGGAGGGGGCGCGGGAGAAGACGATGGCCGCGGAGATGGACGGCTGCTCCGAACGCCGAAGAAGCGAAAGCGGCTGTGGGCGGTTGCTCGCTGCGCCCTCGCGCCTGGCACCCAGGCAAACTTTTATCGTCACCAGAGGGCTACGCTGCCTCCCCGAGTCTGTCTCCAATTTTGTTTGCACAATTCGTCGTAACTGCCGTGAGTCATATTTTTCGCATCTCGGCGAGAAGAGTTTCTATGAAAATCAATGACTCGTTTTTATTACCTGTATAGATTTTACACTCTTCATCTAATATACACATTCTAAAGAGAAAGTAACTCTGATATAAAGGTTTTATTTAAATTTCTGGTTCCTATGAAGCAATGTGTATTCTAATTATTCAGTTTTGAATGTTACGTAGGTTCTATTTTTATAATTAAAAACGCCTGTACGATCGAAAAATTGAAAAGGTTCACCTTTCTCATTTTTGAACCATTATTATTGATGTTATATTTCTTTATTAGTTATTCTTCAAAATTAGAAATTTAAATTATTTTTCGTCCTTATTTTTCATGGTAGGAGTAATTTTGGCGAATTATGATTTAAATAATGAAATTTACCACTAATACATAGATAAAAGGTTTCTTAATATTACTTCATTTTTTCTTTGAACATTTAGCGCTAATGGAACACAATGTACTAAATTACAAAACTTCTGCAATATATTTTTAAAATGTCTGGCACGTTAATATTTACATTTCTGGTGTCTCTACGCAATGCTGTCGAAAATCGACATCGAGATTTGAACGCAAATATAGGTTTTGGGGTCCCCTTGTATTAAACATTTTTTTCTTAAAACTCTCGACTGTCTTTCCGTCCGTCCGTCTATTAATTCGTTCGTCCGTCTCTGATAGAACTAACGCCGATCGTAGATTTCTTCCAAAATATGAAAGTGTTTTTAATCGATCTGATGAGCCAAACTTTGCCATTTTGAAATTATTTCTGAGAATTTTGTGCTACATTTTATAAAGCTGTTGGTACATTTTAAAATTTTCTCAAAATGGTTCTAATTCCAAAAAATCCTTTGAGAATAGAGCAAATATATTTATAGAAATGAAAGATGTCCAAATTTTACTGTTATCTTCGATATTTGAACTATTACAAAGTTTCAACATTTTGCGCCTCTTCCTAACTACAATATTGCAGTTAGAGATTTTTTTCTTGAAATTAATTTATTCTCCACATTTAGTTTTTTAGTTTGTTTGTCGCGTTGACAAGGTCAATAGTGACCTTAATACAGTCAATAGTTACATAATAGTGTTACATGAAACAGTTAACCAATCCATAGTACATATGACAGAAAAGTTTTTACAAATATTTTTACAATGTTTATCGTGTTGTAACTGATAGCACGGTACTTATGTGTGATTATATAATTCAATGTTTTTCAAGAATTTCATTTCTGCAGATACCTTTTCTATGCCATTCAAACATTCTTTCAAGTTGGCAGAGAAACCTTTTTTCTCACACTGATAATTATTCACTCCATTAACAAACGAAATATTTTAGAGTCAGGACAACATTGTAAACATTTGCTTAAAGCAGTTTCTGACGAAAGGTGGGGTTATCAAACTGCAATGTACTATTTTTAGCCTAGTTGGAATACAGTGAGTTGTCGTATTGTTTCGTATTGTTACTCCGACGTTATATCGGACCGAGTGTAGAGATTAATTAATTAATAGCTTCATTCATTAAAATAATTAAGTTGTACATTATTTTATACATTATTTTAATTAGAAGAATGTAGTGCATTTTTTGTTAAAATGTGGACAGTATATATTTAGTAGAGCGTGAGTGTAGAGCGTTAAGTACATTTTTTTGTTCCGAGGGCGACTTTCAATCCCCAGGGGCTTTGGGCCTCGAGGGCCAGAGGCCCACGAGATTGGAAGTTGCCCGAGAGACAAAAACCTCAAGGAACCCCCGTGCATACAAAACTTTGTTGTTTGCTAGTTCGTTACTGAACCAAGCGAGAACTCGAAGAACCTTTAATTATTTTTTGTCTCGATCGTGAAAAGACGCCTTGTGGTCATCAGTTGTCAAAATGGTGTCAGATAATAAAAGAGGCTATATATCTAGTTACTACTTTATACTCGTCGTTGGACAGATTTATTCGTTGAAAATGATAGAATATTGTAAAGTTCCTTTGGAACTTTAAAATTCCAATACAATCTTGAGAAATTTAGGAAAATTAGTATTGTGTATTGGGGAGTTAGATGGAAAATAAGTGTGAATTGCGTAATTCTCCTTTATGGTTATTTGCTTGTGTTGGCTAAAACTATAAAGAACATTTCATTTCTTCAAAAAGTAAATTTTCGGGATTGTTAGTCTGTGGCTTTCTATTATATTACTGCAAGTTATACTAGGTCTACCTTTACTCAAGTTGCCTCTGATAGAAAATGTAATACTTAACAGTAAGAAAAGAGTGACTGAAGTGAATTTAAAATTCATAGCAACGTTCTAAAATTGCAGTTTTCGTATTAATTCAACGAAATGTTTATTTTGAGTTATTATCTCTATTTGAGCCTTAAGGAGTTTATTTATTTATTTTCTTTTTCTTAATAAACAGATTTCGTAAAAAAGCTGTTATTGGAGATGTTGGTAGCGGACCGGGCGTTGAGTATTCAAAAGACCCGCGCAGGTATAAAGAATTGGAAACGTCAGCCAAGGTAGCCCGGAGGTCTCCAAATATGGCAGATCAAACTGTAATATATTTGTATTAAAATTTTTTTATAATTGCGGTCATAAATAGGGTTTGTGACTATCATAATCATCAGTAAATAACGTAATGCTCAGTACACAAAAAGAATTGGTACAAAAACAATATTCAGGTACGCAAGACAGAAAATACGAATATTACCAAAAAATTGACAAATTAAATATTAAAAAGGACATGATTGAGTGCAAATACTTTCTTGACTTCTCCTAGAACGAACATTCTTCTAATTTCTGCACTTGAGTTATAAATTACGCGTTTTTTTATAAATGTTGTTCAAGTTTTTTGTACCACGTGAATTAAGAAATATTGTACATTTATTAAAACGTTACAGTGATCACATTTGAGACATCTATGAAATAAAAACGAGACAGTTTGCAGTGTTTAGTTCTTAAAAAAGAATGACTACCTTTTCTTTTTCACTTGTCAGTATAGCCTTTGAATGTTCTTATTGAGCTAGGGTTGGAGACTTTTGGATGTAACCCATTGACCATATATTTTCTTGGTCCTTCAAGACACACTGTATTTTATTAGAAATGTGATTCTCTTGTCCTGAAACGTAATCAAAATTACTGTTGTACTTGTGGTGGATATGGAGTGTTTTCTTTATCGGAAGTGACATATTTAGTTTGACAAACTAAATCAAAAATAAAATTTTTAATATTATATTTCAGTACGCGTCTGACACTTATTATAATTTTTTAGGTTATTTGATGTGAAAACTTGATTAGTTTACATATATTACATTATCTACGTAGTCTACACATAAAAAGTGTAACGTAGACTTAATGTAGACTACATGTAGATTATGTGTAGAAAACACGCGTAAGTGATCTTAAATTTACAATCAACGGCAGAACTCTGGTTTAAAGTAATCTCATGTATCTGATATTTTACATAAGGAGAATGTAAACATTTGAAGATTTTTTTCAATATAACTCATTCTTATGCAAAACTAACTACGGAAATAAGGTATTTTGAAACGTGAACTGCTCCCCTCGCCCGATCTCTACGCGAATCCCCTCGGGCACTACCCGGCTCCCGAGAGACCAGCATCGACCGTAAGCCGAGACAGCTTCATGACGACGTGCGGTTGTTTACTGCAAATCAAGGGAGCAGCAACCCTTTGTTGCTGTGGCCTAGCTTACCAGCCCGGCCACAATGGAGTAGATAACTTACTAAAGATGGTGATCTCAGGGAACTACAGGCGGGTGGAGGTCAAATGTTAGAAACAAATCGACCCTTACAGTTTGGACATTCAAAATCAGTATATTGTGGCTCAAAAGAAACACGCATACAAACAATGCAAATATGACACAAAAAATACATACAACATGAAAAAATGACTATAGTGCGTAATAATGAAAATTAAAATACACTCATCTTGGTTTTCCGAAACAATCTGAGTTATCTAAACACACTTTTCCTATAGGATTCTTACTAGCTTTAATTCAGAAAAAAATAACATAATATGAATCGCTCCGAATAATAACGGCATATCCCAACCGAAGTTCGTTTTGAGAAAAATAATGGCATATCCCGACAGAAGTTCATTTTCATTTTCACTTCGGACAAATTTTTAATGATTGAATTTGAATATTTTGCCAGATGCTATTTCATGTGATATTTCAGCATTTGATAAGTATATGGCAGGAGTTTGTCCTCATACTTCTAACTGAAAATACGAGGTCGGTTGGGATCTGCCGTTTTTATTCTAATCGCCTTATATAGAAAAGACCTTTATATTAAAATAAAGATAATTCTTACACTATTATAACTTTCTGGTTTACAATCGTTTAAATATTCAATATCCTTTACAATAATTTCTCTCTTCACTTAACAGAAATTTATTCCAATGTTTAATTACTGAAATGGGTTCTGGCGATGAATTACGAGATATTTATTTTTAAAAAATTGTTTACTTTCCTTAACTATAAAGTTTGCACTACTTTGACATAAAATGAAAACATTGATTCATATACAGATATACCTATGAATTTATTTCAGTTCTTAGGTTTACACAAGTTTACGGATCGATTTTCATAGTAATTTGTTTTCATACGTCTCACTTTACACAGTTACGTTGTACGCAGCACTGCCCGTTGCCCTCCTGGTGACCGCGATGCGCACGTTTCAGAGCTCTCTCTCAGAGCGGACTGCCGGCCGCCGGGGCCGCGCATTTTATACTTGTCAGGCGCCCAGACAGGGAGCTTCCACAACTTGCGTGTTCTTCTCCGCGACCCGCAACGCTCCGGAACGGGGGCTTGGGAGCCACCTTGCGTCTCGCAGCGAACTGCGACGGACGATGCAATCCTCGAAACAGCACAATAACTGTAACAGGTTTAAATATTAATTACATCATTAATGAACGATTAATGATGACCAGGTTAATGAATAAATTCATGCTAAACTTAAAGTTTCCCAGTAAAATGTAATTTTCGATTGTCCTTCCCCCCTCTCTCTCTCTCTCTCTCTCTCTCTCTCTCTCTCTCTCTCTCTCTCAAATCTTTAGTGTTAAATTAAAATTACTATTTCTATTCTGAATTCATGAAATAATTCAGAGTTAGTTTCAGAGTTAAATACCCCTCTTTACTCTGAGACTAGCCGCCGTCTCATAACCTTGGTAGACCCTTCCTATGGAGCGTGAATAACGGGCTATATTTTCACATTGCAGAGTTTTCTAATCAAAACGTTTGTTTATTTTTTTTTACAAAAATACTCTACGGGAATTATCTGCAGTTGTGCAGAAACATACAGCTTCCTGTAAGGTCGGTGGACGAAATTGCCTACGTGAGAAATAATCGAAAGTGAACGTTGTGCCTTTCGACGAATTGCCAGAATGTGAATGGTGCATGCGTTGGATTTTGGCTCTTATACGACGAACCTCTGCGCCCGGAACCTCCTCCCATACTTTTGCGTTCTCCTTACCAGTTCAATTCTCCTCCTTCAAGGAAGGAATTTTCCAGGATCCGCACAATAATTCCCGTCTGAGGTATGCATATGGCGACGTGGAGGCTTAACGTAACGGTGCCGGCTTCATCCCTTTTACACACTTTAAGTTCCAAAAATTCCAATAGATGTATTAAAGAAGATAATCCACCATTAAAAAAATTAATCAACCCGTGGTAAATTTTATGCGTTGAAAATCTTCAAAAATATTCTTCTATAGAATTTTTAGCTTCTGTTTAGATGAAGTAGAACTCTTGTGCGTGAAATTACCTCGCTTGTTGAGCATTGGTGGGTGTGCCAATATCAAGTGTAAGCGACCACACACGCCGGACGGGTTTGGACGAGCAAAACTATTTACTTTAACATTGGAAACGGCCCAGCGACAATGAAGCTGGGTTCCCTGGTGGATTGGGAATTGCATTTAACTTAAGAGCCATCTTGTGCTGCAACGCTATCTAGTAGTTACAACAAAATGAACAGCATAAAAACCTTCTCCATGATAAAATACGTAGATGTGCCAACTTGTTTGGGAGATTTGACTCACGGTGTTCATCGCTCTGGTACATACCAACATCCATTTTGATATAGTGTGATAAATGCGGGGGGGGGAGAGAGCTGCCAGCAACCTCTAAGGCAAAGGGGTTCTCCGCATATGCAAGCTCGTCGGGGTGAGCCCCGTCACAGGGCGCGCTACACGAACGCCGGACAAGAAACGGCCAAAAATGTTGACTAAACAGGCTGTAATTGTCGGCTTGCAAATCCCACCCGCGACCACATGGAATTGGAAAACCTAATTTGAATGTTTCCGAAATTGTTCCCAAGGGTACGATTTTTCAGTGTATTATCTGGAGACTTATTAACCCTTAGATGCACTACATGGGTCCAAGAGGCCCGGTAGACATTTTTAAGCATTAATAAATCCACGAATTTGCAAATGTCTTTCGAATATACAGATGTCTTTCTACATAATAAACATCTCAACAAATTTTATGAATAATGTGTTTTAAATAAAACGTACGCAATAAAATTATACATTTTTTAGAAATTTTGAAATATTCGAAATTACTTTGCTTGTGCACTACTGGGTTCTTTTAGGCCCGTGCGAACGAATATCGGCTATTATTGTTTTCCAGTTGGCACTTCTGGCCTCTCCATTGAAACTACGCTAGAATATAGATAAGCTCCGAATGGAAGCAGATAACCACGGGATATAACATATTGTCTCTTATAAAAATGGTCATGGGATGCAAGCACACTAGTTACGCTTCATCATATGGTGCAATTTCTAAAAGAAGTTAGCTCTTAAGTAATAACATTGTAAAGCACAATGCTAATTGTCGTACAAATATGGAATAGGGTATACTAATAACCCTGTGGGTATTGATGATGAAATGGTG
>BOPP01000106.1:3423030-3441252 GCA_017312745.1 Gryllus bimaculatus
GGGAGACGTGAATCGGACAAGTGAAGATTATTTTGAGATTTGTATGTGTGGAAACGTCTTCAGATGTCTGATATCGGAAGAAATAATAAGAACAGAGCTGTGATGGAGACTAATAATATACTCGTAAAATTACTTTCTGGCCTACGTACGTACTAAATAAAAATTATTGTAATACTTCAGCGAAAGGTTGCGATTTCGAGGGAAAGCATCATTTTGTGATTCTTCTATACTGAGAAAGTATGTATTTTTTGCTCCAATATGTAGGAAATTACTTCTTCCGTCACATTGTGTAGCTATATGGTGGACTGCGTTTGGTGCACTACGATAGCAAAAAAATAGTTTACGAATCAACACCTGTCTGTCTGTCTGTCTGTCTGTCCACACGTCTGTGAACAACGCTAGTGGACAAATTGTTGTGTCGGATTCAACCAAAATTAGTATTCCCTGATCGATATGAAATCGTTTGAATTTGTACAGAATATTTTGAGAGTAGGAATACGCTATAAAGCCTTAATAATATTTTGAAAAGTTTATAAAAAAATCACATTTTCCTTTTTCCTCTGAGCTCTCTTTCCTCATATAAAAACGGTGCATGACATATTTTCACTTAATTTTAAAAACTTTCAAAGGCATTTTTTATGTCTCTTTACAACTGCAGTATTGAACATGAAGATTTTTCTAAATAAATGTTATACAAAGTTGTATCGTTATATAAGTTCATTTTCAATTTTTGCAAAAATCTGAATTTATTTGTGTAATTTTTCTTGAAATACATGCAATTTGTGCAAACATATTTGGAACCGCTCGAAATGTTTTCCTTAATATTTTTCTGGAATAGAGAAAACTATGGTTATAAAATTGGCACAGGTAATATTTTCGGTTAACCCCCCGTAATTTCGAATATTGCAACGCATTAACTTTGAAAAACTACAATACTGATGATAGAGATGTTTTATGTAATGAAATATGCTCTTTAAAGTTCAAGAATCCTGGTTGTCTAAAGGTACATTTGTGTATGCTAATTATTGAAAACCTTGAAAAAGTACTTGAAAATGGGGTCAATGTTTTCACGTTATGTTAAAGAGTCAAATAAAAACAATTTTGTTGTGAAGAATAAATCCTCTTTTGTTTGTTTATGAAATATCGTTTGTTGGCCATGACGCTGAATAAAATTAAGAAAATCTTGTGTCATCTGAAGATACTTTATATGTATTCCACAATATGAGAAATTCGAAAGAAAAACCGAAAACAAAGTGGCAAGTTGTCTATTGTTTGTCAATGCAGCATTCTTTCAAAAATATTTGAAACCTCTCTGCATATATAATAGAACAATTATATATAGGTTCACATCCACGATGAACAAAATTCGGGACTGTAATTTTGGTTTCTACCAGAGAAAAGCAATTAACACTGCCCTGCAACCCCCTCTACGGGAGCGCTCGACGGGTTGCATCTGTCAGGCGCCGTTCCTCATTTCACTCTCCGCCTTCCACCTCGGGGATGGAATGGATGATATGCGACTACTTACTTTGACAACTGAAAAAGATTTTTAATCTCTCGTACACGTAAGGAGTAATATAAGTATACCCGAACCATCTTTCAGCATGTATGGTAGTGTAGTATTTGTAAGTGTGTGTGTGTGTGTGTGTGTGTGTGTGTGTGTGTGTGTATGTGTAAAGGCTGAGGACAAACAAGGAAGGAGAGATCGCGAAGTTATGAAATGCTGCGGAAAATCGATTTTGAGATTTCATCAAAAATACATATTTTGGGGGTCTCCTGACACCTCACGTTTTTTTGTTGTTCTTCAAGAAAACTCTTTCGAGATAATTTCCTAAGATTTGTAAGGCTTCATGTGAGTAACCCCAAAATGAATGCTTTTTTTCAAAGTAAAAGGGCCGCGATGCCAATCAAATTGATCCACAATTCTTCTGGCACAAAGGACGGACAGAAGACAGACTTTTACTGTAAACTAATTTCTTGTATCATGAACCAACAAAACGTGGATTCTGACTGCACAAAGGGTTAGAGTAAGTTATTAACTATACATTGAAACGAGATTTGTCCACTTTTTCGATACGTGGGCCACATAATATGAATTATTCTGTCTAAAGTCATCGTTTCTTCCCACATCATTACACTCCTTTCTCAATACTATATGCTAATGCCTTATAGGAACAGCTATGGCTGCCTTATTCCAAATATACTAGGCATAGTTAAGGTTGGCTGTTGGGGTGTTAGTGATCCCGGGTGCGTCAACTACTCAGACGATTATTCCCGTAAGTGTAGTGCATTTTCTCCGGGATGTGAGGGTGATCTTTCCCACGCGGGATGGCGAGATCTGGTGCCAACCTGCCGTTGGCTGCCGCGGTTTCCCTCATCCAAGTATTTCCCACCAGTGAAGCACCGCCCCAGCCGGGACAAGCTCTGTGCTCCCGAACCATCTTTCAGCATGTATGGTAGTGTAGTGTTTGTAAGTTTGTGTGTGTGTGTGTAAAGGGTGAGGACAAATAATGAAGGAGAGATCGCGAGAGGTCTGTGTACTGTTTGTTAAGGTACTACTCCGGCATACACCCGGCATTCATCGAAGAAACCACTGAAAACTACCGATCAGAGCAGCTGGCGTCTGGAATTCTCCTCCAGACAGCGACTGAATTGACTGACGAAAATCTTGCCTCTGCCGAGACTTGAATGTAGGACCTTCCGATCAGAGGCACTGCAGTGACATAAGTTGATGCACTGAGACATCTCTCCCAGTCATAGATAAGGCGTTAGCGTTATTCGTAAATGAACAAACAGGTAGATGGACGAGGGTTTTGAACACTAGTGGTGCTCTAATAGCACTTTCTCGAATAATTGATTCCAACATCACAAACGCTCTCGCGTTTTTGATCAAGTTTCAATTTCCAAAAATTAAGAGAGGTCAACGAAACTGAGACAGGCGTCCCTTTTTCTATCCATTTACAATTGAAGAAAAATTAGGAGGTTTTTTAAGTAATTATTTTTGTGTAAATTGCACTAATTTCAAGCACAAATTACGCTATAACTATTAGTTTCTTCAAAAAATATACATGATCTATTTTTAAGAGCTGATGTTTTACCACAGGCTTTGTCTAAGGCTGTCTTTAATTTTGAAATGTTAACTTTTAGCAATTTCCGAAAGTACAGAGAGTTTGGCCATATTTGGGGTAGCATCATATCTTTTACTCTCCCTTGATACATACAAGGAGAAAATTTCAAGAAAAATATGGAGAGGTTTAAAAAAATTATAATGTAAGGAATACCAATATTCTTTGCAAAATTACACGAAAACTACTCATATTTTAGAAAAACTGAACATAACCTCATTGTCATACAGTTTTTAAAGAACATATTTAATTAAAGAAAAAATATCATCTTCAATATTGTAGTTGTAGGAAAATACAGCAAATGATTGTAGTTTTGCAATTTTTAGGAAAACTATGGACTTCAGCAAGCGTGAGACCTGCATTATTCTCTTAAGCGTTAATTAATATATCCGAGGATAAAGTTTAATAGAAAATGTTTTTGGGGGCTTTGTGTCAAGAACTAGCGATGATCACAGTCGGCAGATATGAGGACCAACGGACAGAAAGAGGAATAGAGACACATACTTTGAGCCGTGAATCAAATTTTCATTATCAAGGATCCACCAAACATAGATTCTGTATAAACTACGTGTTAAAGGTAGTAATTTAATGCTTCAATCGCGGTTCTAAATAAATCCTACAATCCTACACACACACACATACACATACACATACATATATGAACGGGATTGTTCCACAATTTGACAATTTGTCCGACAATAAGAGTTTTCCTATCGAAAATTCTCAGTTTTCCGACGCAGGAGTACAGTATTTTCTCTTCTTACATTCGCAAAGGCAAGACAGTAAATATACTTTTTCGGTATCAGGGCCTCCAGAACGTGTATTTCCGCAACATAACATTCTTTAAACTGTACGTAAACACGTAGGTGTACGAGAAAGTAATAATTTTGGAATACAATAGAAAAGTGAAATCGCGTTATATGTGAGAGGGAGATGACTGACATCAACTAATGTTACTGCAGTTCCTCTGACCGGGAGGTCCTACGTTCGAGTCCCGACGGTGGCATGATTTGCGGTAGTAGCTTGTTAGCTATGTCGAATTCAGTCGCTATCTAGCGACCGACTGCTCTGATCGGTAGTTTTCCGTGGTTTCTCCGATCAACACCCGGCGAATGCGGGAGCAGTTCCTTAGAAAACGGGCGACGGACCGCGCGCGATCTCACCTTCTTCTTCCTTGTCCTATCGTCACCCCTTACACGAACACTAACACGCACTACACTACTACACATGCCGGGCGTCCTGTCACGAGCCGTGAGACTGTCCCGGCTCCCCAGCCGGTGCCACGCTAGGGGGAGATACTTCGTTGAGAAAATCTCCGCTCGCCATCAGTAGGTAGACGCCGGATCTCGCTACACACTGGGAGGAAATGTCAACTCCCGAGGAAAAGACATGAAAGATTACACTTCTAATGGCCCTGGTGGTGACGTGCCCGGAATCACTAAACAATCAATCTCGTTTTTTGTGCATAGTTTTATTGGAGCTTTTATTAAGAAAATGGCGTTTGAGCGTTTCTAGAAATGCGAAAATTTGATGTTTTTTTATACAAAATGATGGAAATGTGAAAAAGTAGTTTGAGCGGCGATAGATAGCAGCTGGAAAGAGGGTGGGGCCAAACCGGAAACCTAATCCAGGTCAAAGATATTACAAACCTTTATAATACGAGAAAGGCCGTGTAATTCTGTAGCACCACAAATCATACAATTATATTTTCACAACCATTTACGTTGAACTCAAGGCGTGCCCTCAAAGCGGAGTGTAGCCGTGCGAATGGATGTGTCGGACAAACGTGCTTGGCATGTTGAGTCCCATTTGTACACAAAAACGCCTCCGAAGGACCTGAGTTCTAATCTCGGCGCGGAGAAATAAATATATTTTGCTAGTTGGAAACACTGTACAGGTTAATTTGCTAATAACTATTGCATTGACGTTACGAATAATGCGAGAAATGTGCCGTTGTAGCACCACTAATTCATATTTAAGAAAAAGAGGCTGGAGGAATTTCATTCATGTATATAAAATATAAAAGTTTCCGTCCCCGCAATGTTGTTTGCACGGGGAGTCTTGGCTATACTTAGAAAGATCAATTAAAACTAGTGGTATTACAGCATCACACACTTTCTTGCAATATTTTTAAATTTGAATATTTCAAAAATTCAGAAAATTCAACGATTTGTTTGGATTTTTACTGTAAACTCTGAAAATTTAAAATTCCCAAAATTTCGAAATTTTTTCGTTTACTTCTTTCAACAACATTATTGAAGCTAGAGATTTTCGCTTCAAATAAAATTTGTACTCCATTATTTTTTTCTTTAAATAATGTCATGCACACCTAAAAAACATGTTAGTGGTTTTCGCACAATTTTTAGTGTAATATTAGCAATATATCTCAAAGTTCAAATTTGTATTGGAGTTTACGAGCATAGAGATGTTTTGCGTAAGTACATTTCAAAATTTGATCTGGTTCCCCAACAGATATTTCAATTTAAAATTTGAAAAAATCCAAAATTCTAATTTTCTGGTGGGTGTATTTTTAATAGGTATGCTACTTATTATTGTTATTTTACGTTAAGTAAATAGATTGTTCAGAGTGAAAGTGCAGAAAATAATAAGGTTGTAACTCCATTTCTTCTGTGAAATATTACTCTGAAAATCGAAATTTGTTAATTTACATTCGAGAGTTTTGATTGCAGATATTATCCGAATAAAGTCATGTTACGTCAGTACCACTTTAATTTTTTGACCATACTTTAGCGAATGCACTGCATTTTAGTTTAAAAACTACAACAACATAGCGCTGAGTAATTTACAAAACCATAATTGTCTACAAACGTGAAAACGGCGCGCAGCGTAAAACAAATATGACCACCATTTGAGAACCATGAATAATAAACATATTTAAAATCGATTTTGAATATCAAAAACTTTATAAAGAATATACATAGTATGATTTTCTCTGAGTTTGTGAGATGACTAATGTATTTAATACTGAGGCACTCAAAATGGAATGATCCAATAACAAGAGCTAGAAGTTCGTATTTTCCCTGCCACTGTTCATCGGATCAACATTTTTGTCTGAGGTATTTCTTTAAGGACATTTATTTCAACGTGATTCTCTATCCTCAAATGATAGAAGTGGAATTAAAAAGTCACGATGTATTTGTCATTCAGGTAGAGGGCTATTCGCGGAGCACCAAGGAGTAAAAGGGTCGACTAAACAAGCGCTTCCTTATTTGCAGATAATAAGCGCGAAATAACATTTGATACAATTTCATGTCAATGCGAGTATTCAGAGTAGTAAGTGTTGCCATAAAGGATAGACCGAGAGCCAGGGATCATTTGAAGAGAAATGGAATTTATAGATAAAGAACAGAGAAGGCACTGATAATTATTGGTGTGTAAAAAGTTCGGTAATTCAACAGTAGGTATAAAACTAAAGCCTGGGAAACCAAATGCCTTCACCTTGGACTTCTCCTGACTTAATGTATTTAGTTCTTCCACAAATAATAATAATAATAATAATAATAATAATAACGAAACTAAATAAGGCAGTATTTTGTTACCAAATGCAAGGAAATTTGCTTTCATTTCGTTTCGGTAACGATGGAAATTCGTTTCGCGCAGAAATTCTTTTCGTTGCATGCAACCAAAATAAATTTATAAGGTGATAATTTTGTTACAGCGGTACAGAAACGAAATCTTTCGGGTAATTTTAATATTTTTTTATTTTCTCGCTCAAATTAGAGAGAGTTATATATCGCTGCACGGAAAAAACGCGAATTTTTGGAAGAAAACTTATTACAGGGCCCAGGTAACGAAAATGTGGATAAATCCAGTTACTAAAACTGGAGTTCTCTAATACGTAGTGTAGCCAGAATTCACTTTTTGTGGGTCCTTGATACCAAAAAATCAAATATACGGCAATACG
This sequence comes from Gryllus bimaculatus, assembly GCA_017312745.1. Classification (NCBI taxonomy): domain Eukaryota; kingdom Metazoa; phylum Arthropoda; class Insecta; order Orthoptera; family Gryllidae; genus Gryllus; species Gryllus bimaculatus. The sequence goes on from BOPP01000106.1 coordinate 3,430,081, forward strand.
TCTGCCGTCCATCCATCTGTTTGTCTGCGAACAACGCTAGTGGCTTAAGCGTTCAGCCAATTTCCTGCAAAGTTGATATTCCACAATCGATTTGGCTTAAGTCGCGGCTCCTTGAATTTGAAACAAAAATTTTAATTTTTGGGGATACTTTACATGAAGCTCCTGGGATATTTTCCAAATTAAAAAAAGACTCCATTGATTTTGATTAATTTTTTAACGTGAAGGCCGTGTAGAAGAATGGTGCAGATATCATGTCTGTTAAAACCCTATTTTTCGAAAATTGTAAAAATTCAAAATGTTTTTCGGAGTCTCAAATCGGACTAAGGTATTGAAGAGATTTTCTCTTAATGAAGTCTATTTCTTTAAGATAGAGTTTGAAATAAGGTCATGCATAATTGTTAAACATTTGAGTAATTTTCATGTAATTTTGCGTGAAAATACGGACGAGAAAATACGTGGTTTTACCACCACTAGTTCTCAATATGAACAGCACATTATATAGATAGAATAGGAGAGAAAATACGTAATTTGCATCCGAAACAACACCGAAAGGAACAAAAGCCATATGCAGAATAGCCAACCTTCATACTATCAGAGCGTTCGCGCCTGAAACACATGAATTCATATTGGAAGCTCCGCCGGGCACGCGGGAGTGAAAGTAACATTTAATTATTAATTTATTAAATTGTGTGCATATTCGTGAATTTCAATACTAACAAGATTACTCTTTAGGTAATGGCGAAAATCTACGTGAAATTTAAGAACCTTGAATGCAGTAGTTACGAGGAAATAACCAAACGAAAATTCAAAGTACATTTTTACATCCGTGATAAATTTTGACGTTCATTTTATTTATTTTTATGGAGCAGTGAGACGGCCACTTCTGGTAAAATCCTTTTGTATGGTTTTGTTCAGCAGCATTTTTACACTATTTGAACAATTGCTTTTTCAATTTCCACAACATGCAGAAATTAAAGAAAACTAAGCGCGTGGGAGGAGTTAATGGTCTCGTTAGATGCACAGAAACTAGGAATAACCTTGAATCAATGAAATTGTTTTCATTTTGATTAAAAAAGGCAGATATTTTATCTTGTTATTTTCATATTCAGTGTGCCACTGCCTAGCACAGCTTCAAGGATGAGACCACTCACCTTTAAAGATTTGCTATACACGCACTGCATTACGTAACGGCAAAGTGTTTGACATTCTTGGTCTGGAAAGGGCTGTTGTACTGTACATAAATTATACTACGATATTACAGTAATTGTGAAAGCTATCATTGTTGAAATATTCAATGTTTTGCAATGTACGAAAATATTATATGTGTTCTTCTATAGCACCGTGCGCGATAATTTGTGGAAAACGATTTCGAGTAGTTTTGTGCCGCAGCATTGTTGCTGCTGATGGCCAGTAGTACAGTATAAATATGTACAAATACTGAGTATTGTGAATATAAAATATGTGAAATACATCTGTTATTTATGAATCAGCTTCTTGACAACTACTGTTCGGAGAAACATTTCATATTTGTTATCATAACTACGATATATCCCATATTTCTTGTAACTAATGCATATTTGACGAATATATGCAATTAATTAGTGGTGCCACAAGTCTCACTTTCTCATATTATTTATATACTTTGCAATTTTGCAACATTCAGTGAGTTCAATGAAAATTAAATGCTTCATTTTTATAGCGTCTTTTACTCTATACTGAGACAAAATTGAAATCGAAGCTGTTTTTAAGAAAATGTTTTTTATAAATTGCATTATTCTCAAGCATAAATTAAGCGAAAACTGCTTGCTTTAGAAAAATGTACGTGACCTTTTTAAGGATTTTTAAAAAAAATATATTTCACGTAAGACAGGAATGCGTATCTTTAATATCTTACTAACGCAATATTTGTTTTTGGAACTTTCAAAATTACAGAGAGCATTCCGAAAGAGTGTCATGCACCATTTTATTACCGTCAATTACACGAAGGGAAATTTTAGAGGAAAATAATGAAGCCGTTTCACCGACAATACCATTTTTAAAATAGCTTGACTTTCAACTTACTCAAAAACTACTCATATTTTTGAAAAATTGTAAACGACCTTATTTCAATATGTCTTTAAGGAACAAATATCATTAAGGAAAAAAAAATATATTTTCAATATTGTAGTTGCAGAATAATGCCAGAAAATTGTTTAATTTTGGGGTACTTTTGAAAATTCCGAGATTTAACCGAAAAATAATCTTTCGTCATTCTTTTAAGCGTTCTTTACTATATCCCAGGAGAAAGTTCGATAAAAAATTAGACATTTTGGGAAAGTGTTCTTGAGGCTTCATGTAGTAAAGTATCACTCAGAAAAAAATATGCGATTCAGTATCGGAGAGGCATAGTCTCGTTTAGTTTGGTCGGGAAATATCAATTTTGGAATCGGTAAAAATCAATTCTAAACAGTTTAGGCGGACCACACTTTGGCGATTATTACAAACGGACGGACGTACAGAGAGATTTTTTTTGCCGGCAATCGATTTTTCGGTATTAATAACCCACAGAACCTATTATGACTATCCATCATGTTAGAGGAAGTAACTGGCAACATACGAACACATGTCCACTTTTTCGTTAACAGGGCCCGTAAATAAGAGTTTCTGTCAAAAAAGTATATTTTTGGCGCACAGTTACAATATTTTGTATTCTACTGATTATAACGCGAAAGTATAAATGTATTGCAAAGTATCGAAAGTGAAAATGACATTATTCATATCTATATTTTTCGTCGTGTCGATGAATCACAAATATTTGTAGGCATAACTTGTAGGATATTAAGAATTAGTAACAGCTATTTTAATGCACTATTACAATAATGTCTCTTTCTGTTTTTGTTAATAAGAATAATGTATACGTATTTTGATAAGTATGCTAAATATGTTCTTGAGATAAATTAAAGTTTACTCAAAAAGCTTTTGTTTATGAAAATTGCAAAAATATAACACAGGGTTTTATCTTCTGAAGACTATCACGGAATACGAGCACCTTTCACTTCATAAACCCTTTTTATCTGACTCGTGAGTTGGGAGTCACGCGTGGCTTAAGCTGCTCGAACGATTTCCATTCTCGCAGCAAATTGTTTTCCACTTTCTTGAACTGCGCGCTCCCATCTGAGAAATATCAACACTGACAGACGAATTCCCTCCCGGCTCTAATTGACAGCGAGCGCTTCTGTTGCCCCGCGCAGGTAGGCGTGCGCGGAGGCGTGAAGCGAGCGAGAACGGCGTTGGCGGCTGCCCTCGAAGGCCCCGGGCGCTCAGCTTGTCTTTTTAAATCCCGAGTGACACGTTCTAAAAGGCGGCGGCGCAGCGCGGAAGGTGATTGGAGTGTTTCCCGCCGCCGCTGCCGGCGCGCTGTCGGCCCCCGAAAGGCCCCATTCAGACGGGGCGCCAGCGCGGCTAAAGACCTTTCAGTTAATTAAGGGGGGCAATGGCGCAGCGGGATTAGGAACGGAGGGGGGAGGGGAAGGGGGAGGGAGGCGCGCCACGTGCGCACAAAGGAGGCGCCCTTTCAGCGGCCGCGGCGCTGAGCTAGGCTAAGCGGTTGTGCTAGGCGTAAAGCCGCGCTGCGCCGCGCCGGCCGCCCGGCTGGACGGTGAGCGGGCCGGCATGCGGGGGCGTGCGTGGGTGGGTCGGCCGGGGTGGTGGGGCAGAGCCGGTCGGGTAGACGGTGGGCAGAGGCGGACAAGCGATGGGTGGGCCGGGGCGGGACCGGGGTAGGGCGGGCGAGCGAGGCGGGGCAGGTCACGGTCGGGCAGCGGGGCCGGGGCGGTCGGGCGGGGCCCCGAGGCCGGCGAGGTGGCGCGCGGGCGGGCGCGGCGCGGGCGGGCGCGGCGCTGCGCGAAGCCGGAGCGTGGCCCGGGGCGGTGGGGGCGTTGAGGTGGCTTCGGTGGGCGGACGCGCCGGAGACCGTTTCGGTCGAACGCAGTCGGCAAAAGCACAACAGCCGCGGGTGGCAAAGTTGGAACCGCTTTGCAGCTCCAGTGCTTGGATCACCAATGTGTTGATCAGTTGTCCTTTTTGTTGTGCAAAATATTACCGTTTCACTTAACATGCCTCACACAATTGAGTAAATGAACCCCATTCCTATTTTAACAAAGAATTTCTAAAATCATCTGCTTCAAAAAGCTGAAAAAATGGAAGCGATGCAATGTAATGGCATATTCTGGGATCGACAGAAAGGAATTACGAGAGCAGAATAAACAGCAAACATGGTAGTGTTTCAGAAAATATAAGCAACATATATCTAGTACCAAGATCGTTTGATAAGTATGGTAAATTCTCATAAAGATGCAGGTTTGTTTGCTAAACAGCACCAATTATGGTTATTATGACGCTATACTACGAATATTCACACAAACGACGTGCAGTTGTTCACTGACAAATCTCTGACGCTCTTGGCGTGTCTGGAGGTTTAGAGGAAGGAAAAAAACGTTTTGCGCCCAAACATTTGTTTGAAACGTTGTGCTTCTGCGTTGATAAAGTCCCAGAAGAAGCGCTGGCGGTCTCTACGTCAGAACTGAAGATAATTTACTTCTCAATTAACGAGTTGAAATGTGGTCGCAGGAGTATAAACGACGAAGTGCATTCCATCGCGCCGGTTGAGGTAATCATTGCGAAAACCATTAAAAACCTCTCTGACTGGTACTGCAAGATCTCTGAAGCGAATTGCAGAAGGAGCTGATACTGTATGCATCTTTCCTGAATAAAAACACTTCATCCTACCCGAAAAGCGGAGATGGGAAAGCTAAGTGGGCAATGTGTGTCAAGGTCTCCCAAGTGTGGCCAAAAACGGAATCTGAAGATTGTTATAACGCAGAATCTGGCAATGTTTTGACGCGATGCATATTCATAAAAAACATTAAACGATCTTTGAATGAAAAGTGGAATTATTTTCAAACCTCACAATCCGAATGAAAAAAAATCTGGGATCACGCACCCAAAGTGATATCCCTGTGGAACGCCCATAAAGTCCCTCTAGGATTTCGTGTAAAAAAATCACACCTAACGAAATACCATCCTTCACATCTTTTGCACCTGTCAGTTTGCTTCATGTGCTTCATAGATGGCGCCGCTTTTGCGTCGTGCATTACTCATGGAAACCTCCAGAGGCGAAATACTGAACAGGGGACACAGTCTGCGAAAGCACGCATAATCTGTAACCGCTGCTCAACAGTGAATTATCTTCTATAAAGTGTTTAGACTTTCCTCACCAAAACATTGAACTGCATGGGTCCTCTGAGAATGAACAAGAACATTTAAAATAGTTGTGAAGAAGCTTAATCATAACGCTGAAATCACCATTTTCTTTCTAGTGTTCACATTGTCTACCCAGCACTTTTCCGTGTTAATTTGCACATTTGAAAATTTGTTCAGTTGCTGTAAGAGCAACATTTTGAAACGAAGGTATCTTGATTTTGTAATCGTGTTTACTTAGGTGGTATAATAGCATTAACTTTCTATGTTCCTGTTAGGAGGTTTAACAATAATCTTTGTCCGTTAAAAGCACTGTGCGTCCGTGGGAGAAAATTATAAACTCATAGAGACTTGTTGATTATTAATATTATTGCTAAGTTCAATAAGTAACTGAATGATTTAACAACATTAATCAAAACGAAAACAAGGAAAAAAATTGCCATTCAAACATTTCTCTGCCTCTCGGCAAATATGTTTACGCAATACAAAATGTAAAAGAACAATAAACATGAGATATTAATAAAAAGTAAACAATATAGCCTTAATTCAAATACAGGTTGTTTGATAGAACAAATATGGCAAACATTTCGTATGCAGCCACTATTCCTCGCCGCGTGCCGCTTTAGCTTGGGCGTGAATTTGGACGGGACACCCCTTGTGAATTTGGAGGGGAAACAGGAGCGGAGTCAGGGGAAGTTGCCCGTGCACGTAGGAGCGCCGGGCTTCCCAGGCGGGCAAGTAGCTCGTAGCGTCGTGATCTCCAGGCGTTTGTCAGTTTGTACTACATCATTAGTTACCTTATATTTTAAAGATATTAACACTTGCAAAGAATTAGGTGGAAAGCTTCGAGTTTTAGCAAAGTCTCAGCGAAACTTTGCTTTCTTAAAAAAACTTAATTTTGAAACCTGCCTTCATCCTCGTTTTAACAATGTCTGGGAGCATGAAAGTAAGGGAATCCAATAGTTCCGCAATTTTGGATACCCATTTAAATTTGAGAATGGTTCATTCACAAACAATGCGGTTATATATTTCACGTTTTTATCCGATTGGCGTATATTCTCATTACGAGAGCAATTATCTTCTTAATACTTGAAATACGCATCATTAATGGCAGACTTATTATATAATGCTAACTATCTAATACCTGCAAAAGGTATATTGTGTAGATAGCTGAACGTTGTGGAAGCCTCATCGCGCACAGTGGGGACTGCAATGAGCGTGCGGGTGCGGGGCGGGTGCGGGGCGGCTCGAGGAGGCGACAGAAAGCCGATTAAAAAGGCGCTGAGAGCCTCATCGCGGGGGGGGAGAGGGGAGTGGGTGTCTTGAAGCGCGGCTCCGCGCCGCCGCCGCCGCCGCCGCATTCCTCTGCCACGTGAGGGGGAGGGGGAAGGGAGGAGGGAGGAGGGGGAGTGGGATGGGGCGCTCGTTAATCACGTTCGCACGCGCATTCCCGCGGCGTGGAGAGGCGCAGCCCATCGGGTCCTAGGCACATTGTGCACGACCAACAAGGACTGAAGAATTTATTGATCGATTTGTTAGTGATTACGGGCGCCTCAACAACTAAGGTCATTTGTCTCGTAAGTGTAGTGCGGTTTTATCGCGGGAGGTGGGGGCGATCTTCCCCCGATGGCTGCTGGTTCGATCCGGCGCCAACGTACGTCGGCTTGCGGGCATTCTCGCACACGAGCGATGCACCGCCCCCACCGGGACACGTTCCAAACTCCTGACTTGACTTCCGGCATAAGTGCTAGTGTAGTGCGTGTCCGTGCAGGTGCGCTTAAGTAAGAGGTGAGGAAAATACAAAGATAGGGGCATGTGTGAGTTAGAAATATCGCGTACGGTCTGTTGCCCGTTGTAAGGTTACTGCTCGGACACTTGCCTGGTGATGATCGGTGATCGGAGAAACCACAGACGTTTCACTGATCAGAACAGCTGGCTGCAAGAATTCTTCTCCAAACTCGCAGCTGAACTCGACCTAGCTAACTAGCTAGTGTAGAAAACACCGCCGCTCTCGGATACGTGTGGTCACAGGCCCTGCAATGACGTCAATTGATGCCTTGAGCCATCTCACTGATGGATGCTCCCGGGCATGATAATTGCTATGGTCGGAAGTTCTGTTAGTGTAGTGAATGTTTTATCCTAGGATGTGGCGGTATCCCTTCCCCGATACTGAGATCCTGGGATGACCCCCACATCGACTCGCAATTCATTCCAGGTAGCGCCTACAGTGGGACATCATCCCAGTCTGTGCAAGATTGAAGCCCCCGATACAGTAATCTCCAGCTCGGCCTCCCGACATGTGTGATAATGAAATCCATAAATGAGTTAGTAAGAAGTGAGGATAGGACTAGAACGAGGGTTGGTGTGGGTTCCGTTGTCCATTTGTTAGGGTGCTGCTCCGGCATTCACCTGGTGTAGAGCGGAGAAACCACGAAAAACTATAGATCAGCTCGTCAAGCATTTAGAAATTTCTTAAAGACAGCGACCGGATGAATAAAGCCTAGCTCTCCAGCTTATGTCGGAATTCTGCCATCATCGAAACCGAACCTTAATATTTTGAGGACAGAGTTGTTTCTGAGGCTGTGGTAACGCCGGCTCTGAGGAAAACTCAACCGTTTCAAGTTGTGACAAAGTAGGGGGATGGTGCGCTTCACTTTCTTGTTAATGGAAGTGTTAATCAATGAGTAATTGCAATCGAATGGATAAAGAATGTTAAAGTAAGTTAAGACTGAGGGAAATAAATCAAAAGAAGTAAACATGAGAATGAATAATTAAACAAGATATAAAGAAAAGGTTAAAAATGCACAAAATAATCACACATGCGCGGTAAACTTATTTCATTGTGTGAACTAGTTTTTACGTTTGGGACTATTCTGTAGTGCAATTTATATCTTTTAATAGGAATGAATGTCATTTTCGACGAAATTGTCCGAAGAGTGTTAATGAAAATCGAGAGTAGGTAGTAGTGTTGCAACAGCGCGTATTTTCTATAATTATTATTAACATTCGCAACTTTCGAAAATTGAGTTCAATGAAAATTAGACCTGCGTCAGTTTTTAAGCCCCGTTTGTTCTATCTGAGGAAGGAAATTGAAGAACAAAGTTTCAGTAGTTCTTGAGAAAAAAACGTTAATTTTACTTTAACAAAATTACGCGAAAAATACCGTTTGAAAAAATATTGTACATTACTCTATTTAAAAGATCCAAAACTTTAGAATACATTTTACTAAAAAAGATTGCATGGTCATAATTGTACTAGGCAATTTAAAAAAGAAAAAAAACTTACATCGCGGGATTCGGTTCTTGGTTTTCGAAGTGTGTAGACGTCCCTTGCGAAAATCCGCACCGCTTCAACGAAATCAAGTGGTTCATTACATAGATATTCAAAAAATAGAAAAGGAGGGAAACTAGTATTTTTTACAACAGTAGCTGTACCAGCGGTAAAGAGTGGAGAAAAAGCAGGAATAATATGAAAGAGCGAAAAGTCCAGAACCCGGGCACGAAAAATGAAATTCATGAGAAGCTCTCTTGGATATAAAGTTTTAGAGAAAGAAAAAATATTGAGATAAGAAGGGCATTGTGAGTGGAACCATTGCTGTAGAAACAGAAAAGAAAAAGGAGGGATGGTGTAAATATCTAGGAAGGACGCCAGACGACCAGCATTTGCAATGGATTACAGACACAGACAAAGGTGAAGGCCAAGGAGGTTTGATTTATTTAGTCAAAAAAAGTAAAAACTGTATGTGACGTATGGGAGAAAAGATCACCTTATTTTCATCGGAAACGAATTGCAAGTATGATTTTTCTGCATTGCTAACAAAATGGTAACTCGCTCTTACTCCTCCCACTTCAAGCAAAAGGAGAGTTCAACAAAACCTGAACGCAGTGAAGCTACATTTATGTCCGGAAGCAAAACAAGGGGCCATCTCAGCATTTGCTCAATGAATCAGGGAAACTGGACAAAAAACCTGATCGGGATGGAGGAAGTGGACACCGGAACAAGTTGTAAGAACCTAACCCATGAAGTGCCAAAGAATAATAAATATTTTTCTCTTTCTCATAGATTCGATATAAAAAGTCTATGAAACGCCGAGTTCTATTGTAGTAAGATATAAATGCATTTCAATGCCAACAAATATTCATTGTTTAGTATATCTCTTCTTCTTGATCCACGATATTTTGTTTTTACATTCACGCAACATTCATTATTTATTATGTTCATTTATCCCAGCGGGATCCCACTCCCGTGTTAATCGATGGTCGCATTATGAGGCACCAAGCAGTTGGGGCTCAAGCCACTAGATGTCGCATGAGCGCAGCGGCAAGTCCCCTCATCTCCCACCCATCCCTTCCTCTACCTCTGTTTCCCCTCTGCTACTCCCCTTCGCGGTACCTCCCTTCCTGAGACTTCTACACCATTTTGCTTCAATAATAATTTCGGAAAGCCGAAAACGTACAGGATTTCACATGATAATTTGTAATAAATAAATGAAAGTTTTCTAAAAAGTAAGATTTTTTATAGAAGATGAGCATATAACATTACATTACATTATAAACATTGAAGTTCGGTAATTTTGTAATAAAGAAACATTCTATAATTACAAGAATTGAACGTATATCTGACAAAATAGTTTCATGAAAAACAGAATTCCAAGAAAATTGCCAACTATGAACAAATTTACAAAATTCATTATATAAAAATCAATTGATATTACTTCTAAACTATCTTTACAAAGAATTGACAATATTGATTGAAAGCAATTGGAACATACTAGCATTTTAAAAATACAAAGATGGAAATTGAAGTTAAAATTTCAAATGAGTGACAGTACTATGTGTGCCAGCGCTCTACATGACAGCCTTGTATTCACCCCGAGCGATTGCTATCTATTAACTACAAAAACAAACCACCAGCTCGATACTGGAGGAAAATCTACCCGCTAGACGGGGAAAATTCATTACGCCGGTTGCGCCTGAATACAAAAGAAAGCTAAGTTAAACTGAAATATCTGGTCTTCCGAATGTGTTGTTCGGCTTTTGTTTTGTGCTGTACGTAAATGTCTTCTTGCTTATGACTGCACCCGCACCTCCGGATGCTTAGGCTATATGAATAAATTAATCTCCTCCCCCATTCTATATGGCCCATTCAAAAACACTGGTAATTAAAATAACAAAAATTAATTATATAAATGAAGAGAGAGATTAGAGAAGCTGACCTTGTCGATGTTAAATCTGACAATAAGTTCATAGCCATTAATATGCGACTGATGCGCATCAAGATAACAATGTCAACAATGACCCTGCGAGCAAGGTACTAAGAAAAATACGTTAGAAAAAAGTCATAGGTGAACAATACTGACGACCACGCAGCGTACTCATTCGAATGAGTAAGTACCTCTAGGTGGACATCTATCATAGAGGACGTCATGCTACATGTCCACGCAAACGCACTCACTCTCATGAATGAAATAACAACTCGTACCTCATTCTACACGTCCCGTACAAACAACTATCAATTAAAGGGAAAAATATAATGATAAATATAAATTAGGGAGGCTAATCATGTCGTCGATGAACCAGCAAATACATTTAATACCGCTAATTTTGCGACTCAAGAGAACAATGAAATCCACGACAGAAGTGCGTGTGAGGTTCTAAAAGAAATTATGCCAGAAAAATGAGATGTGAAATATACTACTACTAGACGAGCAAGTTAGATCTCCAAGAGAATTCTCAGACAACACTATTTCATCTCCCCCATATTAGATAGATAAATAGATAGATAGATAGATAGATTTATTAAAGTTCGCTTTGAGTTAATGCTCGGTGGCAAACGTGATAACAATTAAAATTAGAATTACTAAATATTTTCAACATTTACAATTAGGTTTACTATTACTATTAGGGGTCGATATCATAGTTCCAATTTATTTCT
>BOPP01000106.1:3443617-3479788 GCA_017312745.1 Gryllus bimaculatus
AAAATATTTAGCACTGCTACACAATTGCGCAGACTGCACTTACTGAAGGGCGTGCTTGCATCGATATTTTACTGCAGAGTGCTTCTCAACGTCCAGCGACCGTATCAACTGAGGAAACGGCGATTCAGACGGAAGAGATGAAACCAGCGTATTTTCAGAACGTTAATATCTCGTTTGCCAGACGCAGTTGTGGAAGTGGTGCTCCTAGAGTGCGAGAGGGCGCGCGCTGTGGGCGTGAACGACGCCCATGCACCCGCCCACGGCGTCGCCGGGGCCGCCGCCGACGTCACCGCCCCTGTCTCGACGCCCACGACGTCCGGCGCCGTCGCCGTCGCCGTCGCGCGGGGCAGTGATTGATTGGACGCGCGCCCTGCGCTCGCCCACGCTGCAAAGTGCGGCGCGGCGCCGGGCGGTATGCAAGGCGGGCGGGCGCTTTAGTGCCCTGTCGTGTCGCGCGCGCTGGCGCTGCCTCAAGCCGGCCGTCGCCCTCCGCGGGGGTGGGCGGCGAGGGTCGCAGTGAGGGTCGGCGTGGGAGGGCGCGAGAGCGCATGCGAGGAGTTGGCGTGGGCAGCGATGCGAGATGCCTAATTGGTGATGCGTGGGTGATGGTGCTTAGTTGGTGATGCGTGGGGGGGGGGCTTGCGTGGGAGGGGAAGCATGGGTAGGGATGTGAGGGAGTGCTATCAATTTTAATTTTTAGCACTAGTACTGAAACTGAGCCGATGATCACGTAAGTGTTCAGATAAATTTGTGTATGCAACAAAGAACTCAAAGTACTATCGTTTGATCACCTACAACCGATCTTATTGTAATATGGTACCCAATTAAGTGATTCCTACACTTAAATTAAAATGAAAGAAGAGGCGGTAAGCCTCTCGAAAATAAATAGTTTATTACGTCCCACCTGGCAAAGGTGATTTTATTTTGTTCTTAAGATTGCACAACTCGGCGTTTCGGCCTCGCGTCGCGACCTTTGGAACCCGCGAAATAAAATGTCACTTGTACCACTATTATCATAAAACTATTTTCGAAAGTGGTTCCTAGCTTTTTATTCATTTTTCCTCATGGATAGAGCGAAGGATACTTAAAAATTGGCGCAGGTCTAATTTTTGTTGAGTTTCCGAAAATTGTTTAAATTAAAAATAATAGGAGAGACCATTGGGTTAGAGTCGGGGATCTGGGTACGGCCAAGCGATTGCCGGTGCTGGGATAAAGCCTATGGTGAATTAACTCAATGGGCCTGAGTTAGAATCTCGGCGAGCAGAAAACCATGATCTGATTCTGATTTAAAATCTTTTTGCAGATTTATGAAGAAATATAAAATGTAAAATAATAAAATAATGTGAGAAAATATGTCCAAATCATCCAAGCAATCGAAGTGGACAGGGAGTGCTGTTCGAGGACTGCTCATTTACACGAACCCTCTGCCATCTTCATCATGAACAGCACATGGATAACACGCGTACAAATATGCCGCTATGGCAATGTAAGCGGGAGATTCCAATTAGCATTTAAACTTTATTACTCACTTATGAAGTTAATAATTTAATATTTTGAGTCCCTTTGGATTATGTAATTAAGTGGCATCATCATGTACTATTTGACTTTTACATTCACACTCATAAACATTACAATCATGAGGCGAGGGCGAGGGCGAGGGCGAGGGCGAGGGCGAGGGCGAGGGCGAGGGCGAGGGCGAGGGCGAGGGCGTGGGCGAGCAGCAAGTAGCAAGTCATCTCGCCGTGGCTGCGCCTCGGATCTCGGGCGCAGCGGAGGGAAATGGAATAATTTAGCTTTTTAAAAAGAGGCAAAAAAGGAGCAAACAAGGGAATAAAATGCGTGCTTCAGAGCTGCTCGACAAAACCTTACACCAGCACTGTGATACACGGTTCGTTACTCTCTGGGTGGTATAAAATTTTTCCAGTCTGCATATCCAGACTTTAATACGCATTTATTTGTTACTTTATTTGCGAGTGCGACTCCGCTCTCTTCTCCCCTCCCGCCTCCCCCCGCCGTCCTCTCGTTGCCAACACGATTCTCCAAATTTCCCTTTCAGAAACAGTACTATCTAGAGAATACTAAAGGCCATGCAGGGACACTTCTATAAAAAAATTGTGCCCAAGGTTCCGACTTCTCTCATTTCATTCTCCATGCCATTCTGCATGGCGAGAATGGGTATGTATAAAAGACATGAAATTAAATAGATATGAAATTATTCATATAACTGAGCAGAAACGAAAATAGACTTTCTGAGACTTACGCAAAACTAGCGACGTCTTATCCAAATAAATGATATTCGAGATTTTCGGAGTCCTTAATTTATATATGATACTTACTGAGCACATTTTGAAATTATCTTATTTAAGAGAGATTTGGAAAATTATTATACATTTACATTATTTACCTCTCCTTAGCGCCGTATTTACCTCCTCATCAGCTCGTTGTCATCCTAGCTGGCGTAAAAACAGTTTTGCCGAATTTCTTCAAACTTGATATTCCTGATGCAATGTAAAGAAACTCCAGGCTCTCTTAACTTTGAAACGAATATTTTGATTTGGGATAGGGGTACTTTATAGGAAGCTTTAGAAACATTTTAATTTTTTTGAAAAATGGCTCCAATTTTTTAAATTAAATTTTGACATTATTAAATGTAAGAGGCGCTTAAAAGAATAGCACAAGTCTATTTTTTGTTGAAAACCGTCATTTTTCGATAATCGCATAAGCTCAAATTTTATTTCGGCGTCTTCCTACAATGACAATACTGAGGGCTGAGATTTTTTCAGTGAAGGGAGCAAATGCAAGCAGCCTCCAGCGCTGGCTCGTAGGGTGGTCGCTGGAGGGCGGCAGCGAGTCAGGTAGTCGGTCGCGGGCGGTTGTTTTTGCAGCAAATGCAGAAGTTCAGAGCAGCGGATGCCTAATCACGTTTTGCCCTACGCTCTGCAAAAACTCTCTAAAGAAACGACGGCAGCCAACTCCACTTATCCTCCGGCTACTTGCAAACTCATTGGATGGAGATGATGACTAGTATCACTTGTTATGATTGATTTGCCAGACCATTTTCTCAAAGTAGACACATCGGCGTAGTTGGTCCAGGGCATTAATTCATGTCACCGCAGTGCCTCTGACCGGGAGGTCCTAGGGTTTTGAGTCTCGCCGGTGGCAGGATTATCGACCCTTATGAGATAGCTAGGGCGAATTCAGCCACTGCTGTCTCGAGGAATATTCTGGCGGCCGGTTGCTCTGATCGGTAGTTTTCCGTGGTTTCTCCGATCAACACCAGGCGAATGCCAGAGACGAACCCTAATAAACTGACGGTGGACCGCGCGCGATCTTTTCTTCCCCTTCCTCTTATCGTCACCCCTTACTTACAAACATTTACACTTACATGTACTATACTACCACACATGCCGGGAAACCAGTCAAGAGCTTAGACCTTGTCCCGGCTGGGACGGTGGCCCGTTGGTGGGAGATATCTAGTTCAGGAAAACCCCGCAACCCGGGGGGTAATTAGGCACCGGATCTCGTCAGCCAGCAATTGTGGTTCACTTCCACCACCCACAATTAAATTACGCTCTATACTTACGGGACAAATTACTTAAGAAGTTGACGCGCCTGGAATGACTAATCATCTCTAATCAATCTATTAGAGAGGTCACCATCTCTGTCAGCTGACGCTTATGGGAGGTTTTGTGTCTCCAAGTGTCAAAAGAAAAGTACTCGTAATGCACAGTGGCTGTCTTTTTCTTTATCAAAAGAAAAGTACTTAAGTAATAAAACGATTCTTTAAATGTTGTATTTCCATCAATCGCACAAAATCTCTCAAGAATCGTTTGAAGGGGAAATTGAGATTTTCAGTTAAGAGAAAGAAACTAAGGGTCTGCATCAGAAAAAATGCTGCTGAATAAAAACACAAAATATTTTTCCGTCGAGTAAAACACACTAGTAATACAACAAATAAAATACTCTCGGATAACCTTAAATCAATTAAATATTTTAACAAAATTTCTTCATGAATATATCAACAACATAGTGTAGTATAGGTAAAAGTTTTTTGCGAAAAATATAAAACATAACGCAGCACTTGTAATGTGCAAACGTGTAATGACGGACCTTATCTGTCTTTTAGCCTTACTTTTGCATGACGTCATCTGTCATATGCAATGACGCACTGAGTATGGGGATTCAGACGGTACGTTTAAAATAAGAAAAGGCGGAAAAACTCATTCAAATATCACCATTTTTCAGTCAAATGAACACTAATACGTTGTTCTTCGATTTTTACGTGTTCCTTGCTATTTACCAAAGTCATAGACACCTTATCATGTCGGAAGGCTGCTTGGAGTTCTTTCAGTTTCTGCGTGTATTGAAAAATAGCAATATAGCTGTTTTACACAGAAGGTTTATTTTAGAAATACACTGCATAAGGGAATTCTCTCCGTAAATTATGCGCAACATCCGGAGATGAGGACGTCTGCTTCAAGTCGTGAGGGAACCGCAGAACAAGAGCCAGCGAGGCAACGGATTGCGGCGGAACAGGCGAAGGAGGAGCCGTCTCGCTCATCTGGCGCCACGGCTGCGCTGCGCGGCGCTGGGCGACGGCGGCGGAGGGAGGGACAACGACGGAGAGGGTGGGCGCGGTAGGAGGCCGGCGGGCGCGGGTGGAGGGCGAGCGAGGGCGGCAGAAGGGTGCGCGGAGGGCGGGGTGGACGGGAGGCGGCGGCCATAGGGCGGAGGTGGCGAGGGCCGCAGAGGAAGGCGCCGAGCGGGGGGGGGGAGGTCAGGGGAGGCGGGAGGCGGGGAGACGGCGGCAGGCGGTAGGGGGGGGGCGGGAGGGGGGCGGGGGGCGGGCGGGGGGCGGGCGCCGGGTGCGGTGGCGGGGCGGACGGTGGAGCAGAAGCGCTGGGCCGAGAGAGCGGTGGGGCGGGCGAGTGGTTAGGGCGGGGCGGTGACGTGGGCGGGCGGGGGGGGAGGGCAGGGGATGGAGCGCGGGATGTAGCCGAGTGGCAGCGGAGTGGAGGGTCGTGAGGGGGGCGGAGAGGGGCGGCGGGGCGGGGAGGGCGGCGGAGGGGGGCGGGCGGAGGGCCGTGCGCGTGGCAGGGATGAATGCCAAACCGCGTCCTCCCTCCCCGCCGCGCTCCCGCACACTTCACACCCGAGTTCACTTCGGCGCGCCGGAAATTGCAGCACAAGTTGCTCGGCTGGGCCGCGCGTTGGTGCGGCCACCCCCACGCCCCCCCGCCCCGCCGGCCACTCAGGTATCCACTCTAAATGAGAGCGGCAGCCTCCATTTGCATACACAATACCGCTTCAACTCGGCCCAGTTTCCCCGTCCGCCGGCAAGCCATTCGTCCTCATCCTCGTCTCCCCGTGCCGGATGCCAGCGCTGCCTCGCCGTGCCCTATCCTCACTTGCTCTGCTCGCGGCCGTCCACCGTCGCCCGCTATCTCCTCTCATTTCGTTTCTCTTCACTTTTTTGGCCCGAACATCATTGCTGAATATTCCCACGCCTCAACCTCGGAACCTCTTTGCCTCACTGGCTCACCGCAAACATCACGTCACCCGGTTGTATCTAACTCTTAATGTCTCCCGCTTTTCCCCTCATCTCCCCCTCATCCAATCGGACACTTTCTCTGGTGAATTCGCCGTAAACGCGCATTGCTCCACCCTATCTCTGAGCGAACTCCTCTCGTGCCATCCTGAGCAACGTGGACCTCCCACACTCTCAATCTTCATTTCAATTTCATATTTCTGTATTCATGAAAACTAAAAGAAAATACACGGATGTTTCCGGGCATGTTTACTGATGTGGTCATTAGTCCATTAGAGGTTTGAATTTTATTCCGGGAATCGGCGGTACTCGTCCCCCACTGGGTGGTGAGATCCGGCGCTGACTTACACGTCGGCGTGCGGCCAGGACAAGTTGTGGAAGTTACCGACTGGTCTCCCCTCATGTACCGTGGTGTAAGTAATGCATGTGTGCATGTAAGTGGGGAGAGAGGACAAGGAGGACAAGAAGGAAAGATTGGGCGCGGTCTGTGGCTCGTTTGTTAGGGTACTGCTCCGGCATTCGCCTGGTTTTCATCAGTAAACTTTCGACCAGAGCACCCGGCGGTACAGTTCTCCTCCAGGCAGCGGCTGAATTCCACCTAGCTATGTATCTCACATCGAGTATTCTCCACCGTCAGTACTCGAACCCTAGGACCCTCTTGTTAGAGTCCTGCAGTGATAGCAGTAATCCTGGGTTTGAGCAAACTCAACCGGATCCTGTGTTTAAGAAATAAACAATTCATGAAGACACAAGGAAATTTGTGATTAAGCACTCTTTAGAGTTTAGAAATGCATTGAACATTGTGAGAATTATTCGCGTTGGGACTACTAGCTTATACTCGTATTATCACTGTCAACCGCCCAGACGCCAGCCGTCGGGTACCTCGCACGTCCTTCCTACCATCCCGTGTCGCTCCTTGCGGCGATTGCGAAAACTACTCTCGTGAGAGGTTTCGCCGGAAGCGAGTAGCTTAGGGACCGGCATTTGGGCGTACCGTGAATCAGAAAGAAACCAAGTTTAACGGTAAAAAATAAATTTCGTTTCACAACACAATGTTTTGACTCTCCTTTTTCTCCCGGTGATGTCGCGTTGCTGTAAAAGATTGTTCAGCAAATGGTGAGCCCCGCGTAATATAACTTCTCAGCGTGCAGCACGTCATGCGAGAGATCACCGCGATCTCCAGGGCTCAGGGGGAGCAGCTTGGTCAATTAAAACGGCGGCAGTCATATTATTTCTATGAACGGGCTCATCGCGGTTATTTTCTGTTTGTATCTATACTAACATACGAGTATAAAGAGACAAGAGAGTTAAGTTACAGACCGATAATCTCAGATTGTGCTGAACCAATATCAATGAAACTTTTGTGCTAGTTTCCTTTGAAGGTCAGGAGGTCTGGATATGATCATAGTCCTCAATATTATTTACAAAATAATTAATTTGGGGGACATTTCCCCCTGGCATTATATCACAGATTCAGGAGTGCGACAATGTGCAATAGAGCAGCTGCGCTCCGTCAGAGAATGACGACTGAGATCTACGATTGATATAATCAATGCACAGAATTGCTTATCTGTAGGAAAAGAGAGGACAATTTCTTTATTTTAATACAATTGTCTAATCCGAAATGGTCATATTTGATAATGATTCTGAGAGTTTTACTTTACTCTATTTAAAAAAGACTCTTGAATATTAATTTCGCGTCGAGGCGTGAATATATTAAATGTACAAGAGATGTGAATTATTGGAAAAGTCATATTGCTGATGGATGAGCTTGAGATTGTCGTAAAAAGTTATGACCGCATGTGCTCTGCATGAACTAGTTATTGAATCAGTTGATGAACAGAAAGCATGATTATTCGCGAGCTGCGCGGGACAAAATAAAACATATTACGAATGATTTATGTGTTTCGCTGAAACAGGGGGATGGATTTTTGGAGGGAGTTATTTTATTGTAGTGGAGAGGGAAAGAGAACCTGTGGGTAGTGAAGGAATGATTATTTGACTTGATGAGGATACGTTGGACATGAATTATAATTGAAATTAAAGAGTTATAGGAATTCATAGTGTGTTTTTTCAAGATTGTTGAAAAAAGAACCAAAGATGTTATTCTTGATAATTGCATTTTTTTGTGAAGCCAGACTCCACTGTGGTCTCGATTTTGCTGTATTTGCCTAAAATAGTTATTGACATCTTTCCGTCATTCACGATTTATCAAGGATCCTCAAACGTTTACTCAAAATCGATTAAAAGCCCTTTCATTATATTTAAACATCAAATGTCGCAGCGTGGCGTTAAACATCAATTTCAAACTTTTTTATAAATACACGAGAAGAAACAATATGAAAAAATATGTTCCACAATGTGACAATTGATTGAAAGTATTGGTATATATTGTAACGTAAATGTCAGTGGCTGAATTTATCTGGAATATGCACCGGGTCGCGTGGATATGGAGATGCCCCACACGCAACCAGGTCGCTACCAAGATGCAAATTTATACCCCTAAACAAAAAGGGACTGAGGGCAACGATATTTTCCGTGTTAGCTCATACGAATCAAAACGAAACGCAAGATGTAGCAAACAAAGTCATTATTTAATGAAACCAATATTTCCCATTTACATTAAATGCACAACGTTATCACAACGAAAAAGAAACTATCTCTTCCACTGATTCATATATAGTAAATATTCCTACTTTAAAACACCTTCTATATTAATTGTCTTGTTTGAAATATTTTTTCCAGATAATTGACACTGCTTTCGAAATTCAAGATACTCTTCACCTCTTTGGATTCTAATGGCTTTCATAATGAAACATATATCAATATTTATCCTAATATTTAAATTACATTTTAACATTAAAAATGTAACAAAATATCGCTGTAACAAATATGAAAATTTACACAGTATCAAATTAGCAGAATGCTTTGCTTTGCAATGCTTTGCAGTGTGCTAGCTACATGTTTCTGCCAGCTACTATTCACATAAGAAACAATACTATTTTTATATACGTTACAACTTGGCCCCCAGATTTTCGATCCTCAGTAGCTGCTCCCCCCAGCGTCGTCGACTCCCAGCTCCGCGCTGTGGCGGACGATCGCTCCGCCCCTTGAGGACCTTTCGGGTGTCTCCGTCTCTCCACTCGAAGTGTCTACCTCCGCGGCACCGCTCAGCTGAACTCTCAGCTCGCTGCGTCTGGTCGTCGGAATTTGCACACGTGTAGACAATAAAATTTCCTTGACGGACCCCATGCACTATGTCGTTCAAGAGATCATATGGCCGGTGCTCGTATTTCAGAGTGACAATAGTCACGTATCCTTAAAATAGCTTACTCCCTATTGTATTATGCCACCACTATACAACTATAACCTTTTACATCTAAATACACTTTTACTTCCTTTATTATCACTATAGTCCCACCGTTCTAGCCGCACCTATTCTGTTCACGTTACCGCGTGCACTTTCTTGCATATAGTTCTGACGAAAATTGCCAAAATTACGTGCAAAATGTAATAAATTTCTCAAAGTTCAAATGCTACTTAAAGAGATTTATTAAATTTTGCACGTGATTTTGGCAATTTGAGCTAAAGGTGATTTTTGCAGGTTATTTTGGCTAAGTTTAGATGCTACAGCATGAACGTCCACTATTCCACGTAATGCATCCGTTGTAATTGAAAAGTAATGGCGAACTGCCTCCTCCAAATTGCATTAACTACTTCCGCAATCAATTGTCCTATTACAGCACCAACTCTGTTTCGCTTGGTCTGAAATTCTAAGAGTTCCCGAAATTCTGCCCTGAGCTGTTCTTATCAGCATACTTAGCAAGATTAGAGAAATAAACAAATTAAAACATCAAGAGAGAAAAAATGAAGCGTTTTTGAGAAAATTTTGTTTTAAATTATCTTCATTTCAAGAAAAATAAATTAAAAAATACTATATTTTGAAAAAATTGCAAAGAATTATTTAAAGAACGAATTTAAAAAACTCTCAAACTTCAACATTGTACTCTCAATTGGAGAAAAGAGCCGAAAAATGTTAACTTTTGCATTATTAAAAAACATTAGAAAGTTGAACAAAAATTAGACAATCACCAATTTTATAAGCGTATTATACTGAATCTGAGAAAAAATTAAGCAACAAATTGCAATCATTTTTGAGAAAATTTAGAATATGAAGTTGTCTTCATCTAAAATATCTCCCCAAATCAAAATATCTTTTTCAATTTCAGAAGTCGTGACATCGGTCAGATGGATAGAGGAATACTAATCCTTGGGATAATTCTGCTCACGGTTCAGCGGCTAGTGTACTTATACTACAGCCACTAGTATCAAGGGCCCACAAAAAGTGAATTCTGACTACCCAAAATATTATAGGAAGTTATTTACCACAATTTTACGAACCAGATAACAGTTTAATATTTAAAATTAGTTTTTGTTTTTTTAATTCGCAAATTCCAAATAAACCGTTTTATCATAAAAGTACTCACGCAAGGCGCCACAGTTTTTATTGATTTACTTAAGCGTTTAAAGATAGAAGCGACATTCAAAATTCTTACGTATATAATTGTTATCAATTATTTATTGTCTAATAATAACTGATTATAGGTTGAGCACTTGAAACGAGATTGTTTTGATTTAGTTTGTTGTTTAAAAAATGCAACCAAAAATGAATAAAAACCACTGAAAATTAATGAAAATAAAAACAGGCAAATTTTGATAGAAACAGGTTCAGTATAATATCATTGTGACGAACATAGTTCAATAAAATATCAAAAATATTATAGATCACATCGCTATGCACGTAGTGCGTACTATTCCCCACCTTCACGAAAACATGCTATTTGAAATTCCTTGGAATCTACACCACAATGCTAATCCTTTCCCATAAATAATGTAGTACCCACGCTCCTAATACGCAGCGAGGATATGTGCTCCATCTCTTCGACGGAGGACAGAACCTGTGGAGTGAAGAGCTGCCACCGGATCGCAATGCAGGACGCCTTCGGAGGGCAGCGGATGCATACTATGTACGTTCCAGCGTTTCTTCAGCGAGCGCCGCCCTCCCCTCCCCTCCCCTCTTTTCCCTTCCACCGTCGCATCGCGTCGCGCCGCGTCGCGCCGCGCGAGTGCCCCGTCGGGGACGGAACGCTGTCGTGGCGACGGGAGGCCATTCGCAGGGGCTGGCGACGCGCGGACACTTCCGCGTGCGACGGCGGCGGCGGCGGCGAGCGCGCGCGCGTTGGGACTTGTCGCGAGAACAGGAAGAGGCTCCGCTCGCCGCGGCCGCGCGCCTGTCGGATTCCGCGGAGCGCCGCTGCCTGCAGCCCGCCGTCAACCCTTCCCGAGACACCGGCTCGCTGCGCTGCCTCTGGCCGGGAGGTCCCGCGCCGCGCGGTGGCGGCATTTTTCACACTAGCTGCTTAACGAGGCCGGATTCAGCCCGTCTGGTGGAGAATTGTAGTGGCCGGCTGCCTATTCTAGTTTCTTCGATCAACTCCAAGCGAATGCCGGAGCAGTACTCTAACAACGGGCCAGACACCTCGCGCGGTTTTTCCTTCCTCTTCCTTGTCCTTCCATAACCTCTCACTTTTTACACTACAATACCACAGATGTCGGGAGACCAGCCAGTAGCTTCGAGATTGACCCTGCTGGAGCGGTTCCTCGCTGGTGGGGAAATTCCTACAAGCCGTCTGGATCTCAGCAGGGGAACATCACCGCCACCCTCTACGACAAAAAATATGTACTACGCTTACGAGACTAATGATCTTGGCAGTTCACGCGTCCGGAATCGCAAATCTATTACTCAATCAATCTTCCCAAGCCCACCTCCTCTAAAAGGCTTAGCCCCTCTACACTTCGTTCCGTTTTCCTATGAGAATTGATTTCTACATTTCCCGTGGTCTGCTCAGAATAACATTGATCGATTGTAATTTATCCACTTCTGTCTGTTTCGAAAACACGTTTCCAAGACCTTTTAGAGTACTACCAACGTTGAAAACCATCATTTAAAGGTTTGTGGAAATGGAACATGAAATAACGAGCATTTTCTTACCTCGCTGACTTTATTCCAATGATTCTGCCAAGTTCACCTGCGTTCGAGGTTTCCTCTGGTCTGGTGCGAGAACATGTGTTTGGGGTACTTATGAATCGAACCTAAACAAAACTCCTTCCGAAACACCGGCTGAAGGCAACGAGATGCGGTCGTGCTACGCCCTCTCAAGTAAGGAAAGGTGAAAGGGGATTAGCTGGCAGCGGGGGAGGGGTGCAGTCGGAGGGACGGTGGCGTTGGAGGCGGCGGCTACAGCTGCGGAAGCGCACGCTGCCGAATGTAAATGGGGGACCAAATAATCCCTTCATCTTTTCTAGCGAAACTTACTCTCTAATTCTATATGTACTTTGTGGACCAAACCAACCCAGGTACGGACAAGGACTGATTGAGCAGGTAAACACGTGAAAGGGGCCTCCGGCCTCGCCGCCGCCGCCACGCTGCTCTCCAGCACTTCCTTAAAAATATAAGAAAATTTTCTAGGATCGCTTATATCAGAATGAAAAGCAAAGAAACACTAGAAGTGTGTCCAAATTTCATGTTCAGCGTTGTAGAAAATTAGCCGAGAAAAAGGAAGACAATAAAAATGGCAAGATAAGCAGAGTTCATTCAATGAACGAATGAATCAGATGAATGGAAACCAGCTAAACAAACCATATTGCTAAAGAAATATGTTACTCCTAAGACTGGAACATTAGGAAGAGAGTTAAGAGTATATTTTTAAAATTATGGCTATGAAAATATTATTCGAAAATAGTATCATCAGTTTTACCTGGAAAGGAATGAGGTAGTCGGTCCCCAATTTACATATGCAATTCCCTGGATCGGTCCCTAATTTACTTGTGGGTTAAATTCTCATTTTCCTTCTGGATCCCATTACATACGCCGGCACACGCGACACGAGGCGCGAGGACCCTATATACACTCGCACGCCGTCGCTGAAATTCGAAATTATCCGTCGGAAGGAAGCTAGTGAATCGGCTCTAACGCGTAAGTAGAGTACAGTCATGCTCATTGCATTTGCAGAAGGGAACAGCATGCAAGACGATGGGGTTGGGGGGGTAGTGGCTGAGGGAAGAGGTTTTGAGAAGTCCACTCCTATGATAATTGCTTTAGGACCACTGGCCGGGAAAGATGGCTCAGAACATGAAGTGATGAAGTTTCCCGTGGTTTCTCCAATCAACACCAGGCGAATGGCGGAACAGTACCCTAACAAACGGGCTACAGACTGCGCGCGATCTTATCCATCTCATCCCTGTCCTATCCCTTCCCCTTACATGTACACTTACAAAACACGCTACACAAGCGCACATGCCGGAAGACCGGTCGGCAACTTAGTGCTTGTCTCGGCTGGGGCGGTGTCCCGCTGGTGGGAGACACCAGGTTGAGGGAAACCTCGCTCGCCGACGGTAGGTCGGCGTTGGATCTTGCCATACAACGGGGAGCACCGTCACCTTCCGAGCAAAAAAAATGTGTATTACACTTACGGGAATAATGACCCCGGTACTGGACGTGCTCGGAATCACTAAACAATCAATCAATTCCACTGCATAAGACGACTGAGTTTTCTCTAGTGGTTGCGCGCGGGCTCACAGCCAGCACGAATGATTATCTTCTCGTTCATTTTAAGATATTTTACTTAGTGAAGATTGTGATTCCGTTTAGGTTTGACCAGTGATATGGGAGGTTCCAGAAATTGCGAGCTCCCAATCCCGCGCGAATACAGCGTTTTTCTCACCTTTTTTGTGGTTTATGTAAGAAAAGGCATTATTATATGAGTAAAGTGAATGCATTTTGTTTACTTATCGTCGTTCGAAAATTCTATATTACGGAAGATTTATTTAAGATGGATTCAGTACACACAGAAGTGAGATGCAAAGTATTGTATTTTGTTGGTTAGTTGTTTTAAGTTGCATGCATGGACACAGTTTTATTTACTACGAGGTGCATCCAGAAAGTTTCCCTAAGTCGTCAACGGAAAGAAAACATGTTCGTGAGAAAACGTAATTTTAGCAGATGCAGCACATTTGTTTTTTTTCACATAATCATTTCAAAAATTGAGACATTTGTCGCACTGTGGGATGAACATTTGTATTCCTCTGTCGTAGAAGTCCGTCGTCTGAGTTAGGTAATTGTGTTTGACGGCCACCGTCGTCTCTGTGAAACGCGTAATGCTGCTCGGCCAGGAACTTCTTGAAATGTTAGGAAATAGGGAAATCGTTGGGCCCAGATCCAGGTGGTAGGATGAACAGTCGAATATCTTCCAGCCAAAGACCTGCAGACCTGTTCTGAGCTGAGCCGTGTATGTCTTCCTGATAGTGCGAATTTAGCCTGCAGCAATTTTCATTGTATCTTATATTTCAAGAAAATCTTCTTTTAGTGTTATGTGTATTACAGTGACGCAGAATTGAAGGTGAATGTCAAACACTGGTTTATATCGTGTCTACTACTGAGCAATAGAAGTGTTGATCGCACGGTGTGACAAATGACTGAGTTCTGGTGGCGATTAAGTGACAAAAAGTACTGATACTTGAGCTGCAACAACTAAAACAAACTTTTCCCTAGGAATTGTGTTTTCATATTTCTGTCAAAATTTATTTTTGGAAGCTCCATGAAATTGGTAATTACTGATTACAGAATAGTAATAGATACAGAATTAATAGTTACAGAATAGTTGATGTGCATTAAATGAATATTTTGCTCATTCGCCAAAAACTATAAATGGTTCACGCACCAGCATTATTAAACGGTTTTTTATTTACCTACCAGACATTTTGTTGACCTTAAAGCAAGGTTTCACCGAATATCTTGTTTGTTGCGCCGCTGCAGCACTTTAAGGCAAGGGCCCGGATTCCCGACGTCCGACGAGCAAAGCAACCGCGAAGGAGGGCGGCGCATCCAATGAGGAATTCGTAGACAGGGGCGCGCGCGCGGAGGAGCGTCTCCGCCAATCAGACGCTCCGAAGACGCGCGACGGCACCTGCTGCAGCAGCGGTGTGTGGTGCAGCGACGAGTGCCCCAGCGACCGAGCGAGCGAGCGAACGAGCGACCGATCGAGTCAGCGACCGATCGAGCCAGCGACCGATCGAGCCATCGAGCGAGTGAGCGAGCGACAGATCGAGAGAGCGATTGAGCGAGCGATTGAGCGGCCGATTGAGCGAGCGACCGAGCGCGCGACAGATCGAGCGACCGATTGAGCTAGCGATCGAGCGACCGATTGAGCTAGCGATCGAGCGACTGATTGAGCGAACGATTGAGCGAGCGAACGACCGAGCAACCGAGCGAGCGACAGATCGAGCGAGCGACCGCGGTGGCGGCGGCGGCGCAACGCTCAAGACATCAACCCTGCCGCGCTGCACCGCGGACCGCCGCCGCCGCCGCCACTCCACTTGCCCAAATTTGGCGGGTCGGCCTTCACGACAGGAATGCCAGCACGTGCGTGCGTGCGTGCGCGCCGGTCGGGGCCTGGCAGGAGACGGCGGCGGCGGCGGAGCAGCCAAGGCGGGAGTGATGACACTTGGCTTGACTGTGCGATGGGCGGGCGGGATAGACGCGGCGGCGGTCGCCCCCTCGCGCTCCAAACGCCGCCCACTTCGCGTGGAATTTGCGCGCACAAAAACGGCGCGGAAGGGGTGTAATTAGCGTGATGGTAACGATGGGTTTACTGCCATTAGCTTTGAGGGGATGAAATTCTATGAAGATGAAAGAATGTGATGTTCAAGATAAGGTTATTGACTTCTGCGATGATTACTGCATGATAAACCTACTTGTGGTGATAATTGGAAATAAGTCGTACTTCGGAATTTCTTTTGACGGTTTCTGCTTTGATAGTAAAATGGTGATGTAGAAGAATGAAATATCAGAAATCTCTAATAATAACGATATTTTACTTTGAAAAATTTCCTACGATGCAACCCATTAATTTAGTTAAATGATAGCTTGTTAAAATTATTTTTGCTTTGTGCTTCACACAAGTGTAATTATGAAATATATCATATATGAATGAAAATGGTCCTATTTATGTATCCATTGCTTATAATTCTTATCTTGAAGTAATAATGAGTACATTTTATGTTGAACTTATATTAAGATTATTATTTTTAAATAAAATGTGTATATAAGAAAATCAGAAAAATTGAGACAACGTAATTTTGTAGTAAGAAGCGACTTTAAAACCTTGCATTGTGTTCACGTACTCTTCGACAAATACTAATTTTTGAATAAATTTTTGCAATGCGGCCAGCATTATTATTATGAATTAATTATACTGCAACAGACATATTAGAAATGTACTAATGGTAATTATAAAAGACGTGTAACTCATAAGATAATAATTACTTTTGAGCAATTCGTCAGTACTTGCGATTTATTTATAACAAATTGTATGCACATTTTTGATCTCATTCCAATAAAATAATTTACAAAAATTGCTGAATGTTGCCGCACTTTAAAAAAACAAATAAATCGAACTCCACCATGAGTATCCGGCTGCTCCCCTGCTGAAGTTTGTAAAGTTGGTCTGTCGAACAGGAATTTGCGCTGGACGAAGCAGGTTAGCACCAGGGTTTCCCATTTCTTGTCTTTCATCTCAGCATTTTCGCGACATTATTCAGATCTTATCAACATCATCACTCACGTCCCACGCATGAAAATAGTTCGTTTCAAATATGGCCCCAAAAGCCTAAGATGTAACGATCATAACTAAATATCTTAAACATTAAGTATAAAGTAATCACATTTTCAGAAATGCATTACGAGACATAAAAACAATTTAAGGATTTTTTATTTGTTAAGAGCAAGAACATATTTTATTTAACTATTTGAGTGTAATTATTATATTTAATTATTAGAACGTCTAACCTTGTAGCAGGAAGCGCTTCATCTCCGTAATACTTCTGGTCTTATTCTTATTGGCATGGACTATTTCTCAAATGTTAGGAAATCTAGAATTTTTACGATCTGGCAAAACAGCATAACCCTTTTTTGTTTGAATGAATTCGAAATTCGGAGGGCACGTGCCGCCACGCCGCCGCCGAACTAGAGCAGAAGCTGCTGGCAGGAGCGTCTCGGCCGCTTCCCTGGGGCGGCTCCTTTTTTTCCCGGCCGCGCGGGGCACGGCCAGGACGCTGGAAACCGCTCGCCTCAACCCTAAGAGTATTGGAGAACAAGTCAGCCACCGCAGGTCGCCTGCGGCTGCAGCGGCGGAGCGCGCGGGGCGGCGCGGCGCGGGGCGGGGCGCGGGGCGGGGCAGACTGCGCGGTCGGTGCGTTTGTGGCCTTTTGCAGCGGCTGCGGCGGCGGCGGCGGCGGCCGGCAAAAACCGGGACACAATAGGGAGCCCCGCGCCGCCGCGCCGGCCTGGCAGCCTCCCTGCCGCGAATATCAAGAGCATTTAAATACGCGGGCGGCGGCGACGACACCGGCGCTCGGCCGGCCATGTCCTTGCCTCCTCGCGGCCCAAGGCAAAGGCCGACGCCGCTCCGGGGCTGCAGCTGCTGTGCCGAGCGCGATGCGATGCGATGCGATGCGATGCGCGACGTAACGGGCCGCGCTGTGCACCTCGCCGCCCCGCCCTGACCTCGTCTCCGGCCAGCCGCATGCCCCCGGCGCGCGTCTCCGCAACCCAATTCTCCACGCGCTTGAATGCACTCAGATTCGTCAGCCTCTTTGCAGACCACTTACGCATGGGCCGGAAATTATATCAGAGGTGTACATATTTTTATCTACACGATGTTTTTACTGACACTAAAGAGTCATAGTGTGCCCCAATATAATGCTTTACAATTTAGATGCACGTCAATTGTGCCATTCATTGTATGCCCATATTAACACCCAGATGTATTACACACGAGTGAAAGTTATTCAAAGTTTCCTTATCAAAATATTAATCATAAATGGAAATAATATTTAATATTACGTAACTACCAGCAATGATACAAATATCACTGAGTGAGTATCAGTTGCCTACTTGAAAACAATTCAATAAGAACATTTACTTAATCAAACTTCACATTCTACATTGGAATGATGTTGACGAAAATAACAGAAGTTAGAAATAATCTGCAAAATATGTACTGTTATAGTATCAAGTTCTATTACGCTACTAGGGGACCGAAAAATTGAGCAAATCCGAAAAACTATCGTGTGCATGCTGGTAGGTAGCAGCTGGGAAGAGGGAGGTACAGAAGCGAAAAGCAAGCCCAGGCGAATCAGATTAGGAAACTAACTAGTACGAAAGAGTCTCTGCCATTCTTCAGCACCATTAGTTTCATGTAAAAATTATAGAGTCGTATATTAAAAATTATTATATAATAAGATTTTTAGAAAAAAACAGTGATGTTGGGAATCAGTGATGGAAACAGTGGAGAATCAGTGATGAAAAGTTATACAATACGCCAGGTACAAAACAAATTAAATGAATTTCATAATAATCAAAGTACACCGATAGTTGTATTTATAATTACATTGCAAAAATTGTGCAACAGCATGTATGTTACCTACAATACAATGTTATTTTGGATGCACAGCCAACAAGGTTATTTAAATAGTCATATGTAAAGAGATGTACATATATTATATTCATGTTAATGTTTTTATTATTGAATTATTTGTTATATATTCATAGGGCTATGTATAGATATGATCTATATGATATCTCTTCGCGTCACTCGGTGATGGAGCATTTTATTTAGCTGCCGTAGAATATAATATAAATTCTTTTGACACAATTGTACACACATCTCCATACGTCTCTATATCACTAAATAAGCTATGTTCATAAGTTGCGACTTCGCGTTCTGATCAACCGTCATTTTGCCTTCAATTCCGTTTGAATGCCCGCCTGCGACGACGGCAGACTAGCTTGCAGCACAACACTGACGAAGTTTAGTTAGAAGAAAAAGCAGAGTGGATAACGGAAAGATCAATTTCTGATAAGGAGTTTAGTCTGTTGTATTTCTTTTATCGGAATATTAAGTTTGGAATTTGAGCACCAAGAAAATACTCTGTTAAAATTCCAAAAGTAACGCAGAACTAGATTGTACGGCGTCCACATGCCGTGTGTGATAGTCTCGTCGGATGCACGCAGAGTGGACGACACGAGAGTGAAGCAGTCACATTGCTGCTAGTGCCATCATTTCAAAAAATATTGTTGAAATTCTGCACGAATACACAATAATTGGTTAGTTAGTGAGAGGTTTTGTATAGTTTTAAAGGGACTGTGCTGTTACAAGGAAGAGGAAAGATGTGTAAGACCTGTTTTGAGGTTAGATGAGACTAATAGAACATAAAGTCCCTGATCAAAATGTTTTAAAACAAATAAATGTCTCTCTGACTCTGAGGTTTATAGAGAATATATAAACCTTTCTATAGAGTCAATATATTTAGTTTTCCTCCTGAGGACAAGCTAAATTGGTAACAGATTAAATCAATTAAACTTTCATAAAGTTTATAAATTTAATATAGCTGCTTATAAAACATTGCTCCACTTTGTAAGCCTCATAGAGAATTTTGGAAAGTGGTTAACGTGAATTTAAATTTCATTGAATATTGTGAGCAATGTTAATTATGAGGATAATTGTGTTTTTGTTTATTTTTGAAGAGTACACATATTAATATAAAAATCTTTTAGACTACATAATATTGAAGTGTTTGTGTAAATATGGGGAGACTTTGAAAGTTGAGCTGTGGACATTTAGAAGATGAACTTGAGTAGATATGGGGATTTCTTTCTGGGCATGGGAGAATATTTCTTTTATTGAAAAGAGAGATGTGAAATTTATGTTATGGCATTCGCTGAAGAACATTATTTCACTTTTGTTGAGGGGTAGCCTCTCAATTTTTTATATAAGTTTTAGTTTAGGAGAGTAATGTACAAACAAGTGTTCTTGAATTGCGCTAAATTGATCCAAAATCCTAAAAGACGTTTTTGATATTTCTGAATCCTACTTCAGATAGATAAAAAGTTAATAATACATATCGAATTGTATCTTCTCTCTAATTCGTATCTTAAAACCCTTACGTATCTTCTTTATGTGAAATCTGTTCTAAAAGAATTCAATTTTGATCCTATTTCTACAAATTATCTTATGGGTATACCTAATTATTCATCTTTAAATTTACCTACTATTTTATTATTTTCTTGTGGCATGGCTTCTAAGAATCAACGAGTATAATAATAATAATCAAAATTTATTTTATATCGTCATAAATATGTTCTCTTTCAACATATATATTAAGGAATATGAATCTGCTGCTAATAGCTACATGTTATTTCCAAATTTTGGATTGTAATAAATATGACAGTCATCAATAGTTGCATTCGTATCATATTACTAATGTTTTTAAAATTCATGTTAGGTAGATAGAAATTCTACATCACTTATTTTTCGTACGTTCTTCAAGTCATTCACGAGTTTTATAGGAATCGTTTACAAAATCATTATCTTTCTATCTAAAGGCTGTAATTTTTCAATATAAGACTTTTCACAAGATTTTGAGAAAATTAAATAATATTAACTTTTCTTCCAATAATAACTTGTTTCATAACATATTCTAACATTCTATAATTAATAACAATTCAATTTATCTTTTAATGTATTCACAAACTCAGAATATTTTGGTTTATTTCCTATACATTTATCTATACGATCCTGTTGATACTTTTATAATTCATAAACATTTAATTCATGATCATTTGATCAGGACACATGGAAATATCTTTAAAATATTTATGTAATTCACTTGAAATCACTAAATCTACTTCAAGTACACATTCTTTGTAACCATCACCAAATAATTTCATAATGTCATCCATTGTAAAATTTTGTATCTTCTTAACAATTTCCTGGGTAAAATAGCCGATCGCTAGAATTCTCCTACCGGCTAAGGTGGCTCAGGGCGTCAATTGATGTCACTGCGGTGCCTCTGACTCGGAGGCCCTAGGGTTCCACTCGCGACGGTGGCAGGGGCTTCGGCACTAGCTACTTACTTAGGTGGAATTCAGCCGTTGCCCGGAGAAGAATTTTAGCAGCCGGGCGCACTGATCGGTAGCCTTCCGAAATTTCTTCGATTAACCAGGCGAATGTCGGATCAGTACTCTAACCGCCACGGGGTGTGGACCGCGCGCTATCTTTTCTTCCTCTTTCTTTTCCTACCCTAAACCTTTCGTACACCCACCTGCACTACGACACATGTCGGGAGCCCAGCCTGGAGCTTAGGGCGTGTCCCGTGTGGGGCGGAGCCAGATGGCTGGACGGTGCCGGATGGCCGGGGCGTGAGATGCCTGCTTAGGGAAATCCCCGCAAGTCAACGTGGAGGTCGGTGACGGATCTTACCATCACCGCCATCTTCCGAAATAAAAAATACTACATCTACGGGACTAATGACTTTAGCATTTCACCCGGAATCACTAATTAATCAATGAAATTCTTCTCCAGACAGTGGCTGAATTCGCCCTGGCTATCTAGCTAGCGTGGAAAAACCTTCCACCATCGGAACTCCAACTCTAGAACCTCCAGTGACATTGATTGATGCTCTCAATCACTTAAGCTTGTG
This sequence comes from Gryllus bimaculatus, assembly GCA_017312745.1. Taxonomy (NCBI): domain Eukaryota; kingdom Metazoa; phylum Arthropoda; class Insecta; order Orthoptera; family Gryllidae; genus Gryllus; species Gryllus bimaculatus. The sequence continues at coordinate 3,464,766 of BOPP01000106.1, forward strand.
ATCTCTGGGTTTGAGACGAAAGTGTGATATTTCGGCACTTCATTCTTCTAGAGAAAAGTATCTCTAACTAGAACCTCGACGGGACCAAGGAATGCTACCACGGCCACCTCGGCCTCCAGTTTTGAATCTGCTGGACCATTTTTTCTCGGGATTAAGGAAGGACCGTTGATGCTTCTGAAGTCGTCGATCGTAAAGGCCTTCTTCCGCGAACTGAAAGCCTGGCGGCGGAAATAAAGGGATGACTCGGTAGGGTTGCGCGTAATGATGGCAAAGTGGCGTAGATGCCGATTTTGCGTTCACACCAGGGGATGTCATTTTGACCCTTTGCAGAGTCCTTGTGCCACGAGGTGAAAATGCAAAATTATGGCTGTATACGGAAATAATAAATTATCCTAAATAACACTTAAATAATAAAATAGATTTTTGTCTCTGCTTTCATATTCATTAGATAAGTAGATAACAATGGCATCAGGGAACAATATTTAAATAAATATTTGGGCTCCTTTAAGCAAAAAATGACCAATGACAAAAACCGTATTTTTTCTCAAAAATTTCGATAGAGTTCACACTATTTTCTTTTGCCCACATGAATAACTTAATGTACTCGATCACAGGGTGCTGTATGTGCAAGAGAACTGGATCACCTGAATGTAGCATGCTCTCAGAGGAGTGATTCCACACTGTATTTATTGGTCCTTGCACCACAATGTAAAACGAAAATCATGGTGTATAAAAATAGTGCAGTTTTTATTGTAATATTAATGACACATTATCAAATAATTAAATATTATCACACTTCATTTTTACTTTTTTTATCTGTCTTAAATATTTTCATTTTTCGGTATCGGGGAACAATACGAATTTTTTTGTCGAAAAATCGCTGTTTCCCTGCATCATTACATAACGTTCTCTATACTACCAATGTAGTATAAGAGAAAGTTACAATCACTTTTAGGTTAGTATTAATCGTTCTCAAAGATGCTCTCTCCATCTTCAAAGCACTAATTGGATATAAAGAATTTCAAATAGTAAATATCATTCGCGGGTACAGATAACATTAAAACTGGTGATGTATTAATAGATGTTTTGCATAAATATTTGCTTTCAACTTGTTTCGTTTTAACGCAGCCCCGACAACAAAAACGATCGTCACAAAGTACGAGAGAAAAACCGACAACAAGATCCTCGACTCCGCCGCAACTTCGCTTCCAGGCGCTTTCTCATTTGCGGCGGAATTTATCTCTTTCTCGACTCTCATAAACAGCTACTACGAGCTGCAATAAAAACTTTTATAATCATCCCGCTGGTGAATTTATTGGAATAGCGAGCATTGCCAATGTATGGCGCCCTTTTTATTGAAGATGTCCTGCCTAATATAGAGGTTGTAACTACCTGATTATGTTGAGAAATTTCCAATTAAAAGTTTTGATGAACCTATCAATAAAGTTTATTAAGTGATGTTATACGAGTACGTAGAGACTCGTCTAAAACTCGTGGTTTCTTGTTTTGTTAATGTACCCACATGAATGACATTGCAAAAAATATATTATTTGTAATAGTTTTTGTCAGTTACGTGATTCGATTAATTTCAGGTTGAACAATGAAGTTGAACAATTCCTTTGGACTTTTTTATATCGGTTAAAATATATTCATTTGTTCGAGTTTGTTACATCTCAGAAGAGTTCATAGTCAGTGGTTACATGATGTAATGAATGTAACGACATAATGCTAGGAATAAGGTGCCTTATAGCGTATGTTAGGTTTGATTGGCGTGACCCAAATCCCGATATTTAAAGTTGCCTCGTACTACGAGCGAGCGAACGCTTCCGAACGAACAGTTCGTCGTTGTTAAACGGAGGAACGGAGCGAATCGCGACGTTCGGACGAGATCGGCTGTCGGAATCGAGCGAACGTGCGCTCGGTATGTTCGTTCTGGGTAAACGAATGCAGACGCCGAGCAAACACGTTCGCTCGGAACTGAAGGGTTCGGGACGCGGTGGAACATTTTCTTTTCAACCTGCGAACACGTTGGCGAGGGGCGTTAATTTCAACAGTCGTGTGAGCATAAAGGTGAACGGTGCAGCTTGTAGGTTGCATAAAAAAATTATGAACATTTTGAATGATAAGTTTGAAGGCCGGAAAAGAGAAGTTGCGGTGCAAAATACACATTTTCTTATTTCAATGTTTTTTTTAATATTCTACGTTAATATTTCGGATGTCAGAGACAATTCACTTTTATCAAGATGCACTTTAGTAGTATTAATGAAGCTGTGGCTTGAATAATAAAGTATTTTATATTCGTTTTGTTGAATATATTAAGTTTTATTATTTTAATTTAATCGTTTTAACTCTTAAATATTTCTACTCAATCCAAGAGATTTTAGGCAAATTAACGTTTTGTTAAATGCTAATTCACAATTTTTTGAGAAAGTATGAACTTTTTGCAGTCCTAAACAGCAATATGGGAGATTCAAGAAATCTTTCTGTGCATCTAAGAAGTTCATTAACAACTAAAAACATTTTATTCAATAAAAAAAATAATATTGCATTTTTTTGATGTAGTTCTCAGAATCCGATTTATTGGTCAGGGAGCTTTGTGATTTTATGAAAGCACGCAAAAAGAGTTAGCCCCAAATTTCGTCGCTCATCTATTTCTTTTTAGCCTGGAGAGTAAATTCAGTTGCTTGTTCGTACAGCAAGGACACGACAGATACACAGGAACCTCACTTGGGAAGGCTGCCGCTGCGAGCGAACAACGTGCAGGACGAACAAATGTTCGAAGGGCGAGCTCGCTCGGCGTAAACGGGTAGTAACTTCTCCCCCGCGATTGCCCGAGTCTTCGTTCAGAATGGCTTGTTCGCTTGCTCGCGCAGTGAAGACGCCCCCAAATACGAAATTAATGAGAATATTATAATATTACTACATACTCATTACATGCCCCTTACATCGAGTTTCACACATAACTTTTATACGATTATTAATATTAACTATTAAACCTTGACACTGAACTGTTTCGTGGCAGCTTGCCTGCAGCATTCAGCCAACACCACCAGCTACCAAGTGACCTCGGGCAAGCACAAGCACGGTCAATTCACAAGTCGCGTGACCTACGCTACCACACACGTCCATGACCAATCGGGAACTGGGAATTTGTCCCGACTAGAACGGCCCCGGCTGGAGAAGGAACGGGAGCACTGAAAGGCGACCTGTAAGTCGGCCCGGGATCCGACGTTTCAGCTGGGGAGGAACACGTCTGAATACATAACATTTACTGCTCTTACCAAACTAATGACAATAGCAATTCACTTACCAGGAATCAGTGAATAATGAACAAATGCATGGCCCGCAAATTGCGCATGGCCTTGCCTGAGCTGCGCCTGAAAGCTCGTAGACGCCAGCAGCCTCCTTCCCCGTTCGCAGGGGCGGCACCAACGATTTCCATGGCAAAGGGTGGGGGTGGGGGCTGTTGGTGTGGTGACCAGCTGACTTGATGTTATCTCAAATAGAATTTTTTCATTTATGTTAAATGTAATCTTTAGTTTTTATTTGTTGAATTATTGTTATTCGTAACATATTCAATTAATAGTTTGAATGACTTGCGTTACTGTAGAAAATTAGTAAACACTATTAGTGAATGATCCAGCGAAGTGGCTCAGTGCATAGCACGCTGATATTGCAGTCGGGAGGTCAGAGTTCTATCCCCGGGCCGGCCATCCTGATCGGGGGTTTTAGTGGTTTTCTTCGGTCACAAAGCGAATGTTGGGATGGGTCAAAAAGGCCATGATCACCTCTCCTCTCATCTCTGCAAAGAGACAGGAGGTCCTTGCTCTTAATGAGAACTTAGTTGGTTAATAATAATAATAATAATAATAATAATAATAATAATTATCATCATCATCATCATCATCATCATCATCATCATTATTATTATTATTATTATTATTATTATTATTATTATTATTATTACCGAAAGAGTGTCAACAGCTTGTGGGAGAGAGTACAGCATTCCTGCGAGTTCTCAGTCTTTGGTACCCTGTCATTTTGTTACTCTCTCTCTTTCTCTCTCTCTCTTTCTCTTTATCTCTTTCTATTTCTCTCTCTTTCTCTTTTTTCTCTTTCTTTCTCTTTCTCTTTCTCTATTTTTCTCTTTCTCTATTTTTTCTTTCTCTCTTTTTCCCTTTCTCTCTTTTTCCCTTTCTCTCTTTTTCTCTTTCTCTCTTTTTTCTTTTTCTCTCTCTCTTTCCTATCTATTTCCTCTCTTTTTACAATATTTCGTTGCGTTTGAAGCATAAACTTTCTTCGAAGATTTATGATTTGAATTTTTCTATTTCAAAATCTTAACGATTAATATCCCCTTTGTGTAATCTGGTTTCGTAGTTTGACCGTGTTTTATACCCCTTTTTGCTTGATAGAAGACGAAGCACATTATTCTGCACGTGTCAATACATGACATTAAGAATCAGCTCTGTCGGAGGCCGAGCATAGTACCGTGCCTGAAGAGGAAAGGTTTCAAAGTTGAAACGAAACGTCATGTTATTTTGTGATGATAATGTCTAATAAATTATGAAATATATCTCATTACATCACTAAATGTAATTTAAGATAATTAAAAACAAAAAGATTAGATAAATTTTAATTTTGTATGTTATCATTTCCTGTACAGTATTTCAGTAGTATAAATTAGTTTCGCGGCTATCACACGGAACCAATCTTTATAAATAAGGTCTCTAAAAAAAGAGAATTTCACGTAAGCGTGATCTATTGCACGTTGACTTTAAACTGTATAGGGTTTGTTTAAAAAATGCATCAAAATATTTGTTATATGCAACCCGCAAAACATGGCAGCATTTTGTTATCTACATAGTTAATAACTTCTAAACGAAGCATTCTAGGATTTTATATATGGATTTTGAGACCAAACGCCCAAATGAAACGTTTCTTACACCGTAATCTACGGGATAAAATCTTCTTGGATTGAATTTTTGCTGGGTCGGTATTTCTCAACACTACACTGCAATGTAATGTCAATAGCAAGTATTTCAAAGAGAAGGGTTGTAAATTGCCCGTTCCAGTATTTTTACATGGCCAACTTTATGTAGCTTTCTCAAGAGTAAAAAGCTTTATAATAGTTTGTAACTCGCATGGAAAGCGAGTAGTAAAGTGTCAAGGAAGATTGTATAATTACTTCATATTCTTTTAAGGAAATGTGAATTGTTCCATGAACAACTGTCTATAATAATGAATAAGCCTTTATTGCAAATTTGTTTCAAATATCAATTGTATTGTTTTTAATTTTTATTTGATATTCTTTAATAAATTTCATTGAAGTCATTGGAAGTTACTTTTATTCATTTTCGAAGAAACACGTTTCGTTAACAACATTCTCCCTTACTATGAAAATGGTAGAGTAGGGACCAGGGTGGAGTTTAAATTGCGAGAATTTTTGCACGGGTACGCGAATTTTAAACTAATTCAAAAATGGCAATTCGACAAGTAATTTCAGCTATTAAATATTCTTCTCTATTCAGTAGAATCAGCGAGTGATGACTCATAGATAATGGACGCCGAAGTCCTCTAAAACTGAACGTCGATTGACTGTTCTCTGTCCTTATTAGTATTTCTGTCGTTTTATGTGTCAACGGCATGCGGTTTAAATATAATGACCACGTTCTCTAAATCAACAGATAGTAATCACCAGTCATAAATTAAACTTAATGTTCGTTCGTGGTCTACGGGAAGTGGAGCTAGGTTCCAGGAATTCCTGTATTACCGTTCACATTTATTTTAAGAACGATATGACGTCAAAATTTTAGAAGCCCGCATATTCACGTCTTGAGTATCACACAACGAAGCACAGTTGTAGGAATTAAGGTATTAGTACGATTATTGTACGAAGGTTGAAACCGAAATATTGTTTTACTACGCATTACCTAACAATACTTTTATGTCCCCGGTTGTAAAGCAAAAAGTATTTTTGCCCAATCGTCTGTCTTCGGCACTTAAATAATACATACAGCAATACTTACATGTCTGCTATCGGGAAAAAGAACTGAAATTGAACCGTTGAGGAAATTTAGATCGAGACAGAAGGAAAATTCTTCACGCTGATGTCAATCTCAATTCCTGGAGTAACCGAATTCCTTCCCAGTCTTCTTGTTCTCAGAGCATCGATGGGATGAAAATGAGGCGTTCAACCCTCAATCACGCCTTCTCGCATTGCGGCTTCAGATTCAGGGGGCAGGGGGGGGGGGTGCGGACCCCCTTCCGCTGCTCTGCGCCACCGATAATCACTTCCTCTGAATTCATTTCATTCATTTTGTCAAATGACAGTAAATAAATGCATGTGACGTATGGAGCAGTAAAATCTGCGCACGGGTTCTTGAGCTCCAAATCTCTTTCTCATCATTTACCCTTAAAGAGTTGAATGATGAATAAATGTACAAAAAAAAACAAGGTAACTTTGGAAACTAGACAGTTTCACACCCAAGTTACAGAAAATTGTTTGCTCAGGTAAACGAACTTCAGAATTCAATTGTTAATATTTATAATTACAATAATGAATGTCTTTACTACTAGCACAACTAGCAAAAGAGGAGAGCTCAATTAAAAGTGCGCAGAGTGATGCTACATTTATGTTCAGAAATAAAACAAGGGTCCATCTCATCATTTGCCGAAAGGATCAGGGAAACTCTACAAAAACCTGATCGAGACCCAGAAGCTGAAATATATTGCTTGTTACAGGTAGCATATTAAGTATTTTTTAAAACTAAAGAGAAGTGCATGTAAGTCGAACAATTGGAAATAATGAATGTTAACTGAAGTACAAGTATATTACTTGAGTCATTATTGAACCCTAAGAGTTGACTTAGAATAATTAGCCTAAGACGGAACCGAAATGACAGTTCGTAAAACAAGTGAACATCTTGTTTACTTCAGAGAAGTATCCCTCCGCCGCGACAGATGTTCAGCCACTTCTCTTCGTAAAATGTTTACGTTCATTTATGACTTCGGTAAAGACATAAATTTGCAGCAGTCGAAGTGTTCGCTGATATATATTCACGTACGAGTCTGAGAAACATCAAAATTTAATTACGTAGATTTGTATAGATGGAAAAATCACGCAACATGCTCCGAAAAAAAAACTGGCACGCATGTAAATAGAATGAGAAATTGTTTTTGAGACGACGTTCATACATCCTGTTTTGTGCGTTTCACAGGAAAGGGCCCTTGGATTTTAGTGGTGACAACAGTGTTCATTCAATTCATTAAAGTAGTAAATGTACAATTTTTATACAATATGTTAATATATTTATAGGGTCAAAATTGCAATGGCATAATTATGTAACATCACATTGTTCTTTAAGATAACAAAAATTGTTTTCTTCAAATTCCATTACAATCTGCAGCAAAATCGAAAAATTACAAATAATAAAACGTATGTATCGGAACTTAGGTTTCTGGAGCCAAAATTAATGGTAATATTAGTATAAGGATGATGTGTATTTTTGCCATCGTAAATGACCCAACCCGTTCATGTATGAAAAGAAACGAGAAAAAATGGGGGTTTTGATATCGGAGATCCACAAACTAGTATTTCTGATGAATAATGAACGTATTTTGCTGCAGCGTTACAATACTATCTCTTTACTGCGTAGTAGTATGAAATGAAAGTAAAAATAAAGTGTTCAGATGTATCTTAATAAGATTGTATGCGACATGTATCTTAATAAGATTGTAGTGATAAGGTTTATGCAGTGGGCGGGGCGCGGGCGACGCGATGGGCGATGTGGGCGATGCGGCGGGGGCGTGGCAGCGCAGCGCAGCAGCCAACTACAAAGCTCCCGCACCGCCCGCCCGCACAAGGCAGCGACATGCACTGCAGTGGCCAGAGAGCCTTGCAGTCGCGGCGCCGACAAGCGCCTACTCCCTCTCTCCCCCTCCCCCTCTCTCTTCCTACGTTGTCGACGGCTCTCAGTTTCATCGCTCTCTTCTTCCCACTAGCGATATATTAAAAAGAATCCAATTTGCAATTCAAATTCTGGAACAAATATTTGACCTCGGCCAATCAGTTCAAGGACGGGGCGCCTGCCCGACTGCTTGCGGCAGTAAATCAGCGGCGCGGAGGCGGCCTGCGCGGGGCCACGTAATGGCACAAATAATAAGCGTCTGCGGGGGGCGGGGACGCGGCCCCCGCCGCAGACGGTGGTGACGGCGAGGGCGGCGAAGGCGACGTTTACATACAAGCGCAGGTAACGTATGCGAAAGCCCCACGTGATTATAATATGACCTCCCACGTACATTCCGGGTAGGATAATGCCCTGAACAATGTGGCAAAATACTCGGGCCACTATATGCTAATGCTGGGGGACAGGCGCGGCGGCGGAGGCCAAGGAGACTGCACGGGCGGGCGAGCGGCGCCAAGAGGAAATGCAGCCCTGGCAAGAGCTCTAGAAACTCTTTTCACATTTCTTAGAATGGATGGAAAAAGAATCCATTCATTTGTAGAATTATTATATTAATTAATGTTCTATTCAATAAATTTAATACGGACGTGAGTCAATAAAATTAAGCATCGAACCAAGCTGTGTTGTTATCATGTACTGCGAGAAACTGGTTTTATTGTTGTTTTAAAACGGTTGGAGTTAATTTTGATGCAGTAAACAAGGTAATATTTGTGACGTCAAAATAAATTAATGCTGCATCCCATTGAATTTGAATCCTATATTGAAATTAAATAGTTACAATAAATTGACGTGTTATCCAATGATATTCATGCTACAAGTACAACTTATTTAAATGTTTTATATATGCTCTCGTGCTCCAAATTAATATTATTTTAAGTTTTTGTATTTCATTGACATAACAGTGTTATATAAAGTGTTGCACTAAGGCCGGGACAGTAACAATTGCATCAGTTAATATTCTGTTATTTCTGGGTCAACATTGCATAGAATTTTTTCTTCTACATTTATTTATGTATTCTTTACAGAATCTGATATCTCCTCTATCGTTTATAATACTCAGGAAAAGATGAATCATTGTAGTGAATTGAAACCTGATCAGATAAATAAACTGATACCTTTGCCATCTACATATCTGTAACCAATATTTCAAGCTCCAGTGAATATTTTAATCATGTAAGATGTATTAATATTCAATGTGAATCAGGTCTTAATACTCTTTTAATTACTGTCGATTAATTATAAATGAATACAAATATGTTTAAAAAATCGAACAATGAAGAATTACGTGAAATACTTTTCCATTCTAATTGCTAGGGAAGCAGTCATGCAAGAACAGCGCCCATTCGAAGGCAGCTTCGAACGAATTTGGACATTTAGCTTCCGAGGAGCATTCGTTAAAGCCTAACGAACAACGCGGGAGGTAATGCATTTTTCAATTGTACAGCATAAAAGTGCTAGCGACTCAAGGGTAGAGATAATCTGAAATTTAGTCTGGTAATCATCTCAGATATCATCATTTTTAACTTCTTAAAACAATAAAATTACGCCGATCCCTCCATTTGCAATAACAGAAATTCTAAAATCAAACAACGTTTCAATAAATATAAACTCAGACATTTTGCTCTATTAAAAACAAAATCAATATATTTTTCAACTATCTTAAGCTCTTACCGAGGGATGCTTTCGTCAGCAAACTTAGTGTTGGTGTTGCCTTCTGTATCACGAATTCTTTCGATCCCTTTGGCTGCCTAGACTTAGTTCGTGTTCATACTTAAGAAAAAGTTTACATCACATGCTACAAAGTTCAAATTCACATTCCCTACGCTGAGAACTACTTGAGGCGTTCTGCCTACTTTATTTCTCTATGTATTTATTTTAATAACATATAGGTTATTATAATAAATGTATTTTTGTGTGGGTTGTGAGAATCTCGTCTCGTACAGGAAACGTGTGAGTCGGCTTGGAGATATTTTAAAAAGTACTTCACCAAGGAAAACCTTCAGGATCAGAGAAAGCAGAGGAAATTTATTTTAATAATTTTGTATGGGAAAGATACAATTTCAAAAAATACAAAATGTCTTTGATCAAATCTTGTCCTTCAAGTGTTCAATATATAGTAAAATATCTTTTTCTTTATGCGACCCTACAGAAAGTTAATCGAAATGGCATTCTAACTAATTAAGTACAATATTTATATCTTACTGGTCTCTTTTCGGCGTTATATTAAACATTGATCTAAAGCTCTCTGTTACGTATCTAATGAGCGTCCGTTCCGCAACAGTGTATGCTCCCGTAGGCGCTCGCGATCGTAGGTGTCTCCAATGAACTCAGCTGTACCTGCTTTCCACTTATACAATGTGGCTGTCCGTTCATCTCACCCTTGAGGTAATATTAAATAAAAAATTTAACAATCACTAAAAGAAAATATATCGCTCGTTCTGGATGGCTAATCAATCGGCAAAGTTACCTGCTCCGCTTTCGTGCATCTAGTTCTGTATTCTTGAACCAACGATGAATTACATTAAATGCTTTCCGCAAGGTTTCTCCAATCTTTTAAACGATTGAAGACGCTACTAATTTGGTATATTAACAAGAATTCCACTTTAAACTTCACGACTAAATCGTAAGGCTTCATTTCTTTCGAGGTCTAGCTAGTCTCTCTGAAAAGAAACTTGGCTCCAGGGCTACTCATTACATTACCCAATTGTTCGTTAACTTACGAGTTGATGCACTCATACTAAGTTCTGTTTTCTTTTAGTAACCCTCTCGTATACCTCTAGGGATGTCTAAACAAGCGCATATACCAAACATGTGGTTTACCCCGGCCCATATTATAATTAACTAGAGAAACCAGGCAGACGACTCCCTCCCCCTCCGGCTTTCTCCTTCCATCTATCCTTCTCTCTCCATCTTTCTTTCTTTCTCCCTTTCTCTCTCCGTTTCCATTTCTTTCTCCGTATCTATAAACTTTCTCTTCGTCTCTCTTTGTCCCCGACTTTTCGTTCCTGACCCTGTCTTTCTTTGCCTGTTTCTCTTTCTCTCTCTAGATCTGTCTCTATCTCTCTGTCTCTGCCCGTCTGTCTTTGATTGTGTGTCTGACTGTCTCTGTCATGTCACGACTTTGACATGCCTGGTATAGATGTTCGTAGCCCGACGCAACCCGCAATACAATCTCATTGTTGGCGAAAGGCCGACGGCCTTGGGATCCGTTGTCTCGTCATTCCATAAAAATACCGTGCCCAGCGAACTTTTCTAATTTACCAGCTACAAGTCCACTCAAGGGCTATTGACACTAACTTTTCGGATTTCCACAAAGATGTCACACCTGGCTGCACTGTGTGTGGTGGCGCTTTTTCTCGTCTTTAACTTTTCAGCTAAAACGACTTTAAAGGTTCGTGCAAAAACGAATGTAATTTTAGATTCTTAGGATTCTTTAGGATTCTTTCCGCTGATGGAAATCAATCTTATGTAGGTTCCAGGCTCGCAGATCCCCCTCACTATTCTGACGTTATTAGTTTACCATTTCGCACCGAATTAATTTATCTCGACCTTCTTTCTATATTCCGTTAGTCCTTTTATCGTCATTCGAATAACTCTATTTTTATTTAAATTCTTTAGTGCTTGAATTAATAAAATTTCTTTAATTTTATACTTTACTTTACGTCGTGTTAATCAGTCCTATTTGTATTCAACATTACAATATTGATTCGAAGTTTATAATATAAATACAATAGTTTGGGCATTACTTCTGCATTAGGAAAGCCATTTGTTAAGCAAATGTTTTATATTTTTATGTTCCATGAAAACCAACATTTATTTTGAACTCAGAATTAAGTTGTTTACATCAGTTACTTTCAGAAATAGTATTAATGAACATAAAACTATTTCTCGGTGGTTTGATGGTTTGTGGTATGCTACATGAACTTTGGGAGAGACAAATTGTTTGAAGAAATGCTTCGTTTTATTTGTTTAATACCCTCATCTGAATTGAATTGTTTCTATCGGATATTGCCGATCGGTGTGCGTTCAATAAGTCCTCGCGCTTGCTCGGCAGACTGGAATCGATCGGAATACTGACAGTGGACTTCGTTCACTAAGCCTTTATACAAAATATGGCCCCTTTTGGATTTAATATGACTTATCTAGAAAATCAAAATGTAAATTACATAATCGTGTATTAACCCAATGTCTGCACTGTTGCACTAGGCCCCTAAATTCAATTTAGAAGATTACTAGCGAAGCCCTGAAGATGTACTGCTCACCACATCCCTCCTCCTTCATATTTCTCCTACCCTCTCCCTATTTATCTGTCTCCGTCTGTATCTCTCCTTTATCTCTCTCCATCTCTACCCTCTCTATCCGTCTCTCTCTGCGTCTCTGTCTCTTTTTTCTCTGTGTCAGTCTGTGTCAGTCTGTGTCGGTTTGTCTCTGTCTCTCTTTGTCACTGTCAGTCTGTGTCGGTTTGTCTCTGTCTCCGTCTCTCTCTCTCTATCTCTCTCTCTCTCTCTCTCTCTCTTTCTCTCTCTCTCTCTCTCTCTCTCTCTGCATCTCTGTATCTATCAGTACGTCTCTGTAAAGGTCTCTGTTTCTTATTGTCTCTCTCTTTATCTGCGTCTTGTCAAACACAAAATTTAAATGATATCTTAATATCAATAGAATTAATCTAGTAAGACTTATATGCCGACATTTGTTCATTACAATTTCAAGACCTGCGACACGTAGTTGGTCGTGGTCGTGTCGTTGTGGATCGATAAGCATATCCATCAATTGAAGCAGGAGACGTTTTGCTACTCGCGTGTGCTACAGGCGAGTGAAGATAGCATTTTTTTTAAAAATTTCGAATATTGAGACTTTTTACACGCTAAGATTAGTGAGTGTATATTAATCTCAATGTTCAGCAATCATTTGATACTACTACTTCTATTTGGCACTAAACATCACAATGATTATAATTGTTTGAGATGCATTACGTTTTTGGTAAAGGTGGATAAAGATATTCTACTGAGAAACACTACAAACATACGTGAAGGTCAGTGATAAATATTAAGTACTTCAATTACATTTTCAGAAACATATTTCGCTCAATTTTCACTGTGAACATTGATTGTTTTATTTTAAAATCTTCTGTGTGTATAAATCTGTAAAACTATAAAATCTCCTTTACTTCATTTGTAAATAGTTTAGTAATTACTAATGACATGAAGTATTTTTTTCAATTTTCCATATAGTATTTGCACATATGTAGTACTTCACTGTTTTATATTTTTTTCATTTTGCTTTTATGCGTTGAAACCAAAAGGGTTCAGTTAGTGTTTATTATTTCTCTAATTCACGACTAAGGATGTTATGATTCGTTTCAATAGAAAGTGTATTCTGGATTGCAACCAACTGGCGAAGGAGTAGATTTAAGGACTGTTGGTGCCGTTTCCAAATTTTGCGCAAAATGTGGGTTGATCCAATTAACGAAACGTCCTGCACTTCCCATTCTTTTAAATTGCTGGGGACTTTATCCAAGTTCTTACACAAAATTTTGGGAACAAATCCCAGAGCTTTGATAATGATCGAAACCCCCCTTTTTACGCCCTACATTCGACTCATATAGATTTCCATACTCTTGTATTTAAAAGCGTTTCTCTACCGCCTTGGTTACATTTTGACCGCACAGCACAGCAATATATACAAATAGACACTTTTTTCTCGAAATCCCGGAGAACAATATCTTATTTATTTGCTGATATCGTGTGATAATTTGAATTTGGTTGATAGTACAGTATTGTACACAGTCCAACAGACATCATCGGTTTTGGTGTGCTTTGTACCACTTGGAGCATGTGTTTGGAACTTCGAGGGCGTTACAGATCTGCCAGTGGAGGTAACTAACTCCCTATAGTGTCTTATCAAGTATTCGATCTTTGCTAGAATTGGATATGTTGAGACTACATTACAAATTCTCTACTTGTTCCTGGAAGTCGCGGCATTTATTTATCTTTGGAAATTTCGAGAACAGCTTTATCATAATGTCTTGTTCTCAACGCGTGAACTCAGGCAACTATTACTACTCATTTCTCATTTTTCCGGTTTTAAGCCACATAAATTGTTTTTTAATAGTCTGCACCCTGTCCATTCATTTTAGATATTTGCCATGGAGTGTTTGTCTTTAATCTTTTTGTATGTGTGTGTATCACATTTCATGTTAAGCAGCATTAGAAGCTCAGGTATGTGTTATTCTACGTGTCTTGCATAGTTTTCTTCGCAATACTACTTGAAACATTTACAATACATCTGTTTCCCACTCTTGGCTCAAATTTTTGGACCAGGCTCATTAGTGGAGTATCTTAATTACTGAGCTATAACATCCAACAGCGCTGCCAGGAACGCCTCCAGCGCTGTTGACGCGTGTCAGCGCAGATTGTCAGCCGTCCCTCTACTCACCGTCTCTTTCGGCAGAAATACTCCAAAAGCCGCAGAAGCCGCTGCGAATCCCCTCCCCGCCCCCCGTGTCGACCGCCGCGTGCTTCGGCGCCTTTTACAGCAGGAAGACACGACGGCGCGGCGCGGCGCGGCTCAAAAAGCGCAGCGACAAACTATTTGCCGCGTCCGCGCCGCCTCGCGCCGCCTCGCGCCGGAATGAGCCGTCCCGGCAGCGACAGAGGAGGCTAATGGCCACAGGAAAAAGCTTTCGCCGTCGTCCAATTCAAGCCTTGAAGTGCACTTAGTGCGCGCGCTTTCAGACCACCATTTTCACTAATGTTGAAGAAAAATTATACATTACCTACTAAACAGAATCATCGTTCTCAGTAGTATTAAAGCCACAAAATGTCTCAATTTCATTTTAATTTCACGTGCACTGCGTAGGCAGTAAAGAGAAAGTATTTTAATGATGCGGGAGAAAAAAGGCCTTTTTCTCGACAGAAAAATCCTTGTTGCCGCCTCCTAATAATGAAAATGTGGATACATCTTAATAAGTTATTTCCTCTAAAACGGTGTGTAGTAAGTTTTGTGTGTCCTTTTTAAAAAAATCGAATGTCGGCAAAACATCCGTTTCTCCGTTTGTCCGTC
>BOPP01000106.1:3479795-3549824 GCA_017312745.1 Gryllus bimaculatus
GTCCGTCCGTCCGTGTGTTCAGTGTGGTCAACGCAGGCGCCTAAATCGTTCAGACGATTTTCTCCAAAATTTAATATTCCCGAGTAGATCTAAACGTAATCGAGACTTCGAGTTTGAAACGGATATTCTGATTTTGCAGATACAGATGCCTCAACATTTTCAACATTGTCTTAATAATGTTCAATTTTTTCGGCACTTTCCTACAAATAGATAGACAGTTTTTCCTTAATGACATTCGTTCATCAAAAACTCTTCAAATAAGACCAAGTTCAATCGTTCGAGAATATGAGTAGTTTTTGCGTGAAAGTTAAGCAATTTCAAACCAAATATAAACAATTATTTTGTCAAAAATAGCACCAATTTTTTTTAATTAGAAAAGTACAATGTATGTGTTAGGGATAATTATAAGAATTGATATCTGTTCTAAAATATCAGTTCATTAAAAAAGGTCATGCAATTTTATTAAATAACAGTAGTTTGGAATAAGTTTTCATTTCCGGAGTTCCACTTCCAATATCCCGCGCTTCTTTCGCTAGAATCTTTCAGGGGGTGTGGAATTAGAATACTCGGCGCTGCAACTCAGAGATTACAATTCTGAGAATTCTTTCTCATTGTAGAGAGATGCTATAGCTGTATGATATGTAGTTTTAATTTCCGAATTTGATTTGATATATTAGCTTTAAAACATAATTAGTTTTCGTACCGAATGTACGATTTGTAATGAGTTTTAAAAGTGGTTATTGAGATCTATATTTAATATGGAGAGAAATTGCGATTATATAATATTTCGTAACCGTTACTAACGGCAAGAAAATACGTGCTGATGCAGTATTTACACAGTTATATTATTCGTTCTTCAGTTCTTATTTTCATGTAAAGAAGGTACTTAAAGTCAAATATATGTGTTGAAAGTGTTTATGTTATGAAATGTAAATGTACTTAAATTTTTTAATTTGCCACAATTGGACTATGTTTTTTTTGGTTTACATAGAAAATAAATTAAACTGAAGTAAGTTTACAAAATTTCGACAAAAATTTCGCAACTCAATTAAGCACACGGTGATGAAACAATTAACGAACGCAACATGTTGGGGGATATTTTCCCCAAGCAAACTGTTTCCTAGTACTGGATTTGTGCTAAGAGAAGTGAAAAAGTGGTAGGGTAAGTGGAGGGAAGGAGCGAATCCCCATCCCGTCCTTACGCACCTCCGCAACTCCTTACCCCTCTCCCCTGTAACTTTTCTCCTTCTATCTCCCTTTCCCTGCTTCATCCTGTGACTCGTTTCTCGTAACTCTTCAACACTCCTCTGCGTCCACTCTGGTGCGTGACGCACGGAACGCAGAGGGGGTCACAGGAGAGGAGTTCTCGACGAACTCCAGTTTTAAAGGATTGCGTTTCTCAATTCCCAAGTAAATTCTAAGACGAAGTTTAGCTTGCTCCTGGAATAATAATAATAATAAATAATAATAATAATAATAATAATAAATAATAATAATAAAATAAAATAATAATAATAATAATATAATAATAATAATAATAAATACTCACCTCGAGAGTATATGACCTTGACATTGGTGATGGAGCTTGAGTACCCCCAATGGCCTGAGTGCTATGCCAGCGGTAGCGTAGCTACTAATAAGACCTCATTTGCCGGACAGGTCGATGGGAATGGGCTAGACGAAGAAGTACTCCAGAAGAGTGCCTCAACAACAGCATAAGAGGGCCTACAGAAGAGGTACTTCACATAGTTTGCCCTCGAAGCGACACTTCTCTCCTCGAGGGTTGATAAGGTACCCCCATGAATTGAGAGATATGTCAGCGGTTGCAGAGCTACTGGTAGGGCCTCCCTTGCTGAATTGGTTGAAGTGAGGGGTCAACAAAGACGTACACCAGAGGAGAGTGGGAAGTAAGAAAAGAAGGAAGGGTCATGAACCTTTCGCCTTCCTATTACCGCCCATGGAGGGTAGAGAATAGAAACTGGGTTTGGTTCACCAGGCCACTGATTAGAAGTGGGGCCCGAACCTTGTAGTATTAGCCAACCAATGGAGGCTGCCTTCAGCAGTCAGTATAAATCTCGCAGGTGTAAGTAATGCCTACTAGCGAGGGACTTCTTGCTGGGCCCTGCGAAGGGATGTCCTGAGGTCACTGTGTTTGCAGTAACGGATGACAGAAAATAACCCATGGATGAAGTGTACTCTGAGCACTCGAACTTGCTTCCAGCGAATCTTCACTTAAAACCAATGAGCAAATTAATAGAAAGAGAAATTAAATTAATATTAACGTGCCTGTTCTACCAATGCCCTATCCTGCTCAAAAAAACCGAGTCACCTTGTCGACGTCTGCTGTCCCATGGTTGTTAGTTCCAGGGACAGAGTCGGCAGTAGCTTCGAAGCCATCTTCAGAGACGCACACATAGATGAATTAAAAGATGTGATACGGTGCTTTTACTACGCGCAAAAGTGGAATATGGGGACTCCGAAATAGAAGTTTGCAAGCTACAGAGTAAAAGTAGAATCCAGATATGAAATTCAACATGAACTTGAAAACGTTGTCCTGTTGAAGGTTAATCTCTTTCCAATGAAACATAACGTCCAATTGGTGAAAATTCATCAGGCAATCTATCACACGATAAGGACCTGATGCAACATCTCCTTCGAAGCGAGATAGAAAGAGTTCAACTCCCATTCGAATCTCGTGCACCGTTGAGGAGAAATTACGAAAATGCCAAAGCTAAGAGAGTGCTGGAGACAGCGATCTGTCTTAAAGGAGATAGTACAAACCCCAGGTAGATATCTAGATATTACTGAAATCATTCATATTGTAGCTGGATATCTGATATCTCAGATAATTTTTGAGCTAGCTAAGAACACCGACGGCCGACAGGAAAAGAGTAAACGGCCCTGCACCACCATGAACGAAAATAATTATGAAACGGATAGCCGACACTCGGCGTGAAATATCACTCTTAGTCGAGGCATCTTCTAAATCAACGCTCACCTCTTAAGTTCGATGAAAAATATTCAATATTTAACAAATACCAAATGAAAATGACACAAGCAGGCAAATGGTAGCTGAGAAGCTAAAGGAGAAAATCCAAGCATAGGCTCAACGAATTAGACATTACAGACGTAGAATAGATTCTCGTGTGCAGAATCGGTTGTTTGAAACAGACGCGAAGATATTTTACCACAATATGACTCAAAACTCGAATGGCAATGTTGTCACATCTTCAAAAGATTACGTCGAACCATTTAGGGCAGGAACCTGGAAGGAAAGCAGATCCTACAACAAAGACGCATCATGACTTCAATCTGAAGTTGATGCTGCCGATGAACTTGTGGAAACAGTGGAAAAAGTTCTCGAATTCTAGGAAAAGAACTTCTTCCGAGCAATTAAGAAAATGAGAAACTGGAAATCCCCGGGATTGATAAGATCCAGTATTATTGGATAGGGCAATTAACAGCATAACATTCTCATCTAGCAAAGGCTGTTAATAAAATTTTCAAAAACCCGAAGGAACTCCCAAAATGGCTCACATGCACTATCTTCCAAAGCGGGAGACATATATTTAGCGAAGAACTACACGCCAATAACTTGTCTGTCTGCACTGTACAAAGTAAGAAATGCAGCAATAGCTGACAAGATGTCCAGACACCTAATGAGGAATAATCAGTTGCACGTTGAACAAAAAGAATGTAAAGGTTCTTATGGCTGCAAGGAAATTTTGTTACTAAATAAAATCATCTTGAATGATGTAAACAAACGAATGCGTAATTTAAGCATGGCTTGGATTGACAACCAGAACGCCTTTGGTAGTGTACCACTCTATTGAATTTCGAATACACTGGAGATCTATCGATTTCATCCTATATTTATTGAGTTTTTCAAGGCTAGTAGGAAGTGGTGGAGTATCAGGTTACTAATATACAGCGGAAAGGAAGAAGTAGAAAAAAATGTATTCTGATCAACAAAGATATTTTTCAAGAAGATTCGCTATCTCCTTTGCTGTTTTGCATTGGTGTGGTACCACTATCTAAACAGTTGTCGCAAGCTGACTTTGATTATATGCTCCATGATGATTTAAGTCCAGTATTTTTGGACCAGTACATTTATTTTTCCTGGATGATCTTTAAGTGTTTGCTAAGAATGAAACGAGTCTCTTCCAAATGCTGCCTGTCGTGAATGACTTGAGCAATGACATCCGCGTGAAGTTTGGTCTTGACAGGTGCAAAATTCAATTTAAAGAGAGACAAACTGACGACATCATGGAGAATTGAAGTTGATCTTCACAATGTAATTCAAAATCTTGATCCAGGTAAAAAATACAAATATCTGGGCAAATATCTTGAAGAATGTGACACCATTTCGAACGACACAATGGAAGAGAGAATTTATAGGGAGTATTACAGAAGAATGAGAATCGTCTTGCAGCCCGCCCTGAACTCCAGGAATAAAGTATCTGCAATTGGTAATTTGGCGGTGCCTGTAGTCGAGTACAGTTTCGGGCTCGTGGACTCGGCCGAGCAAGAAATTCGAATCTTGGATCGAAAAAACAGAAATTTGCTAACAACGCATCATGTCGCCCATCCAAATGCTGATGTACATAGACATTATGTGTCACGTAAGGAAGGAAGAAGAGGCCTTGGGAAAAGTAAGCCTCCTGGCACAATGCAATAGTCGGGATGGGAAAACATGTAGTAAGTTATCAATATGGCCTTTTAATAATGCAGGTCATGAAATCTGATCAACGAATAGGAAACAGAAGGATTGTTAATGTAGCTTGAAGCATTGTACAGAAAACTAAGCCAGACACGCAGAATAACACAGACACTGAACTGCTGATGTTACTAAAAAATCAAATGTGAGACACATAAAATGTTAAAGACGTCACGGGGAGACAAATCACTCCATGGAGAATATCTAAAAAGAATGGACAAGGAGCAAATATCATTTATGTGGCTTAAAAGGGAAAGAATGAAGACAGAATAGGAAGCTGCTTAGGGCCGGGCGTTCAAAACACAATATTATGATAAACGGTTCTCAAAATTTCCCGAGGTGATAAATGCTGCATCTGCCAGAAACAAGTAGAAACCTCAGCTTGTCCAATTGTAGCAAAGACCGAATACTTGTAAAGACACGTCAGGGTGTTTAGTTACCACCTCTGGCAGATATTTACCGCCCTCGAAGTTCCAAACATATGCTCCACCAACAACTCCAAACCAACACTCACCAAAACCGGCAACATCTGTTGAACTCTATACAGTATTGTACGACCCACGAATTCAAAAGGATCGCACGATAGCAGCATATACACTGGGTGTTGTTATCCGGGATTTGGAGAAAAAAATGTGTCTACTTGTAGATGTTGCTGTGCCTTGCGATCAGAACGTCGTAACTAAGGAGGCAGAGAAACGTAGTAAATACAAGAGTTGGGAAATCGAGATCAGTCGAATGTGGATTGTAAAAGCACAGGTCGTACTGATAGTCATCGGAGCTCTGGGATTTGTTCCGCACAATTTGCGTAAGAACTCGGCTAAACTCCCAGGTCATTCAAAATACTGGAAAGGGCAAGACATTTCTTTATTTGAAACGGCCCATATTTTGGGCAGTGTTGTAGCGGCACCGGCAGTCACTGGATCTGCTCCTTAGGTAGCTGGTTGCAACTTGCAGTAGACTTTGTAATCAGGTAACTCATAACATCTTAGTCGTGATGTAGAGGAAAATAATAGTAATAATAATAATAGTAATAATTAATAATAGTCTCTTATTATTGGCGAGACTGAAGCTGCTCTTCTGCCTACCCATGTTAAATATTTACATTATTTTAAATGCTCTAAAGATGATCGAGAGGGTGGCAGGTTCTTTACTACAGGAAGTTTTACTTCTGGGAATTCAAAGTAGAGACCATACTAGCATACTGTTTAAGCGTATTCAATTGTATCGTATGTGGAGTAAACCCAGGGTCAATCAGGGTCAGGATGGCAGCCGAAGACCGAGCAGTTTGACAAAACATGAAAACTTAAACACTGATAAAAGTTTAAGTAAAATATCAATAATAAGACTGTAATATCAAAATTTAATGACAAGTACATACAACATAATGAAATTACCAATCAGAGCAGCCGACCGCTACAATTCTCCTCCAGACAGCTGCGATCTTGATATGTCACCCAAATAATTTCTTGGCTTAATGATCCTCTCACAAATCAATGCAGTAGTTTGGATGCTAATAAATGTTTTATTTTGAAGTTACGTGTTCTGTACTACTAGTTTTTAATATTAGTTTGATTCTTTATTATTTAAAAGACCAATTTATTTTCTTTTCTAAGAAAAGTGGACTGGGTCACTTATTACTACGAGAACAACGAAACACAAGTGTACTAGAAAACAACACGAATATTATGCATCAAGATCAAATAGCTTTGGTATAATTCAAAATTAACTCTTAAATATCTAAATCCACGACTATTTATGCATCATGTGAATACAGAAAGAATTCGAATTGTGTTCCGTTTTAAAGTTAGAACTACTACAAATTATACATTTAATATTTTTACAAATGGTCTTCCGAAAAGAAATTCAGTCATTTCATCTTGTTTTATCTATTAATCTACGTAAACATATTTTACTTTACTATGTCAATTCATATCTTTGTATATTGTAAAATAACTTTTATCTATGTTTTGTAAGTTAATGTACATAAATGACCTGATATAACGGAATTGAGTAACGGACCGAAACGATGTAGGTACTATAAAGATGTTAATTGTTTAGGACACAAACGTAATAACGATCGCTATAATAAAGGGCTGTTTCAATATTGGAGTAGATCACCTGCACAGGAGGCGGTCGCGCTCAATGAAGGGGTCAAGCGAATGCAGATCGTCGGCGCGTGATCACGTGGTGCGAATTCGCAGGCCGCGTGGCGGCGGTGGCCGCGGGCGCCGAGCCCAACGCAGCGCGCGCAGTGAGTAATGAACGCACTCCGCAACGAGAACAAAAACCGGCGAACTGCGAGCGGCAGGCCCTGGAAGAAGTAATGGCCTGTGTTCCAAGATTTACACTTTTATACTCAAAGGCAGGCCGAGTCTTCCGTATGGGAGATAAAACCGGCGCAGGTATGCGG
This sequence comes from Gryllus bimaculatus, assembly GCA_017312745.1. Taxonomy (NCBI): domain Eukaryota; kingdom Metazoa; phylum Arthropoda; class Insecta; order Orthoptera; family Gryllidae; genus Gryllus; species Gryllus bimaculatus. Next base: position 3,486,923 of record BOPP01000106.1, read on the forward strand.
TGCGTGCAAAAAAGCATCGAACCCGAGGCTCACTTTTCAGCGATTCCTCGCTCGACGGGCCGACGCGCAGCGCTCAGCGGCGCCCTCCCGCGAGGCGGCGGCGCTTTCAGGTACTACAGCGCACGGCCCGGGGAGATAAGGAGCGACGACTCGATGCGACGGGAGGGTCGCCCCTGCGCAGCCCTTCGTGCTGCAGCCAATGGGCTTCATGCGCCAGTTTGCGCCATAGTGTTAGCGGGGCGCAATATTAGCCAGATACCAAAATTGTCACCTTGTTACGAGTCATTGAAACAGGTATATGAAGGATTTAAAAATGTATCTTTTATTTCAAAGTCACCTTTATCGTGCTATTTGTGGTTGGTCGCCACAATAAAATTGTCTTTTAATGCTACTTTCAAAATGTTTCTCAACACTTTTTATTGCCATGCCACATGACGGCCAGCGCCAAGCCTGGCTTTACAAAGTTTGTTATACCTTGTTGTGATCGCGTCATTCGTGATGTATCTGGTGCTGCATAAATCGAGTAAAAATCGATGCGTCGGAGCAGTTCAACAGAGTCTTTGCATCGAGATCCATCGGACGGCACGGCACGGCATAGCACGACTCGGGAGACGCACGCATTTCGATATTTCGCTGGCAAATCCCTACAGATTTCAACGTTTTGCAGATGGTTTGCGTGAAATTGTATAGTTTTGGTTTTGGCGATATTTCGTTGAAGCATTTGGAGCATGGTGGAATAGTGATTTATTTTACACAGATAAAATCTATGAATAGTGAATCTGATTATATGATTATCATGAACATAATCTGTTTAATTACTCGTATTCTTATGTATTGTATATATTCGGGCGATGCACTTACCTGACTTACCTCAATACGTTGATCTCCGCAGTTTGCCTGGCTTCTCTGAAACGGGTGGCAATACGTAAATTCAAGCTGTATCACCCATTACAGGGAAACACGATGAATTTATTAGTTGAAACTAATGAATTTACTGGGCAAACGAAAAAAAGAGAAGTGTAAGAATTTTCCAAGATAAAAGGGGCGATGGATGAACAAAAAAAACTCCTTATAACTAGACTTAACCCAAGTTACGTCAATGGATCGTTGATCTCGGCAGGGCTCACGTCAGACGTACAATAATCGTACTCGTAGCCGGGTGCTCGCCCGCCGCAGGGCTGGGCCTCCGACATCTCTTCGGCGGCAGCGGGGGCGGGGCGGTCGCACGCTGCGATTGAATGATTAGTGGTTTTGGGCGACCTTCTAGGGTCATTAGCTCAGTAACTGTAGTGCATTTTTATCGCGGGAGGTGGCTGTAATTTTACCCTGCTGGATGACGAAATCCAGCGCCGACCTACACATCAGATAGCCGGATGTTCCCTAATCGGATATTTACCAACACTGGGGAACCGATTCAACCTGGACAAGCTCTAAGCACCCGACTGGTCTCTCGACATGTGTGGTAGTGCATATGTGTAACTGTAAGAAAGGGGGGAGGATGGGGCAAGGAATGGGAAGGAACGATCGCGCGCGGTCCGTGGCCCGTTTGTGTAGGCACTGCTCGACTGGCGTTGATCGTAGACACCACGGCAAATTACCGAACAGAGTTGCCGATCACTCGAATTCTCCTCCAGGCAGCGGTTGAATTCAACCTAGTAGTATTTTTAAGTCGAAAACACTTCCGCCGTCGGAAGTGGAAGCCTAGGACCACCCATTCAGAGGCAGTGAAGCCACCTAAGCTGGACGCATGCCCTGAGGCGTTACAAAAAGACCCGCACAGCAGTCCGCCGTTTGAACACTATTTGCTCCCCGATTTCCGTTGTCCTTCCGCCAACGGCTTCTCGCAGGAGCAGATCGATTGAAAGAAGACGGCACAGCGATTTCTAAGTACTCGGCATACTCATATCTATCATGATACTTCGTGCACATAATACGTAATTCGGTTCTCGTATAACCTGATTAGCACGCGCTTTTGTGCATGTGCGTGCCCTAGCTACCTACTCCTCGACTTTCGGCGCATGCGCGGAAAGAGGGTGGCCAAGCGAGATGTATCCACGTGGTGATACATCTCGCCACTGAAAAAAGAGCCATTTTGAGAAAAAAAGTTTAAAATTGCTTATAACATAGGTGAACAATGTTCTTCGTTAGAAAAGCCAGTGAGTGTTTTAATAGAGTTAAGAGTGCTGATTTCAAATATGGTATCAGTTTTTGCTTATTACGTACAGTTTCTCGGTACTCGTACTTTTATTGTTCTCCCAAGGCATGGTTTCCGGAAACTCTCGGCGGACTTTCCTTGGGCAAAGCAGAAAACGAAAGATTTCCGTGCCCTTCCCAGAAATAAGACAGAGTCTCCTGTTGCGAACTGACCAGAAGTTTTCAGAGTTGGAGCGAGTGCGTCTAACGAGAAAGACGTGAGTCCACTGCTGAATAATATAAGGTATGTGAAACTAATATGGCCACGTTAAGTCCTTAAGATTTTCCTGTTTATACAATATATTTCAACATTTGGCCAAATTAACAGCATAATGACGAATTTTAACACTTTTTCTGTAAGTTGAAATGGCTATATCACCAAAAAAGTGATTCAGGAATATTTTGTTGTTGTTTTATGAAAACATTGTAATGTGAAGGTAATATGCTCACGTGCGGGTTTTATAGCTATTCCCAGATTCACTGCTTTCTTGGAGCATGCTTATACTAGGGCTGGCTGTACTAATGTATAATATGAATTACCCTCTTACAGACTAATTTTACAAAAATACGGCCTGGCATGTTTCCAGTAACGTAACGTAAACGTATTACTGGGGTATTCATAAATTCAGTATTTTCTTCAATGAGACTTTATTATACAAAATTGAAAACATCAGTAATTGTTTTAAAACTAACAAAAATTAGTTTAATCAGTTTGACTTTGAGGACAAACGAAAGTTTCCTTGTCTTTAATAGTTGGTCCTACAATTGTAAATGTAGGAAAATATCGGACATTTTTTAAAATTCTTTTAAATTTTGACAAAATCTTGAACTCTTTTTGACAAATTTTGGAAACTTTTGAAAATGAAATTGAGACCTAATGTAACGTACTCCCCTTTCCAAAAAACCTGTCTAAATCAGAGAGCCACGAGGTTATTTAAATCGATTAAGAAATACAATTTTTGGAGAAAATCGGTTGAATTGTTTTGGCGATAGTGTCGACCATAAACAAACTGACGGATGGACCGAAATATGCTTTGCCGTCATCATATTATTCGCTATTAAGAACTTACAAAACATGGATTCTGACCACATGTTAAAGTAAAATACTATATAAAGAAAGAAAATTTATTAAATTTTTTGTTACTAGGGCCGGCAATAAGAGTTTTTTGTAGAAAATTCGCCGCTTCCTGAGCACGATTACAGCACTTACTCTTCTTGCGAAGTAAGGGCGAGCAAACAAAATATACATAACTTTTCAGTCAACGTATTGGACGAAACTTGGTTTACGGTTTCTTTCAGCTTCTTGCAGAACTTTGCAGCCCAATGTCAAGTCGAGTAGGAAACATAAGCAAAGTGTACTTGTTCAAAGTGTTGCCCACAGATTATTCTCGGAATGCTTTGAAGGATATATTGCAGCAATGTCGCACTGCTTCACTATAAATGAATTTGTGACATTGATCTTATTTTCGGCGAATGTCACTGTAACGCTTTCGACGCGAGGCGGAAATATGCTCTGTACTGTCACACGTGTTGCACAGCGTTCTAGTGGCCTTTGAAGACTTTACGACAAAATACGAATGACTGGCAAAGTTATACATGTTCTCGAGGAGTTTGCCGATTGGTCGAGGCATATGATTGGGGCTTACGAAGAACCTATGAAATACATATTTTCCGGAGGCCTGAAATTAATGTCAATCATTGCCATAAATATTAGATTTAAGAATGTCATTAAAATGAAGTATGATTTTTTTTAAACTGTTCCGCTTGTATCTGGTTTTAAATTGTATTATTTCGCAATGCATCAATTCAGAAATAATTGAATATTTTAATACAATTTTTCAAGATTCGTATAATTTAATCGAATTAAATATTTAATTATTACACTAAACAATTAAAACATGAACAAATATTGTAAGTAAAGTAAGATACATTCCCTATAAAAGCAATAGCTCTGAGAAAAGGTGCAATAACACTTTCATGGTTCATTTTCTCAAAGTCCAAAATCGTCACCTCCAAGAACAGCGCTTAAACACCCTTCAGTATAGAGTATTTCATTTTCAGATGTCGAGGCAACTTTTTTACATTTGGAATATGCAGTGTGATCGTTAGGTACGGTCACTAGCTAACGAAAAGTTAAGTTAAAACTCGCATCAAACAGTAAATTCCGTACGTTACATTCCTCCGATTTTAACGCACCTTTCCTTTTACGTGCTTGATTTAAAAAGCAACACATTTCCCAATTATTCAGTTCTACCAGACTGCGACATTGACCGGTAGTGTGAAAGTTTAATAGTAGTATTTTCTTAATTTCAGACTGTAAACGCGTTTGAAGTTTTAATTTTCAGGATTTTGTTCTGTGAATACTATTAATATTAACTCATAAGTTATATATGCGTTTTTATTTGATTTTCAACAGAGATCAACGTATTAGGAACATATACGAACGTATATACATGTATTATTTCCTATAATATTCGTAAAGTAATATTTCAAATATACTATTAGAGAACTGAAATACAGAAAAATCGTCATTGAGGCGCTGATAGGTATCAGGTGGGAAGAGGGTATGGCTAAACCGAAAACACCTAGACTTTAAAATATTTGAAAACTAATACTAAGTACTCGTACTAAGTACGAGAGAGTTTGTGCCAATTTATAACACTAATAGTTACTTTCTCGCATACTACTAATTTTAGTGTTTACTAGTCTGTCCGGGTGACGCCGCGTCCATGGCGAAGGTGCCGACGTTTCGGTCGCCATTCTGTGACCTTCCTCAGGGCGTAATGCATTACATGTTAAGGTCGCAGAATGGCAACCGAAACGTCGACACCTTCGCCATGGATGCGGCGTCACCCGGACAGCCAATTAAATACTGACTCCGCCCGCGGAAGCCTACACTCTCACTACTACTTTTGTTGTTTTCTTTTTGAAAAATGTATTTTTGCTGTCAATTGATTTATTGGTGTTGAAGACCCAAAACCAAGGATTCTATCTACACCACGAGGATTTGTTTTCTTAACTTAGCAACTGCATTTATCCACTTTTCCGTTATCAGGGCCCGACAATTAGTTTTTCTCTGTGGAAAATCCGCAGTTTTTCCCGCATCATTACATAAATTCAATCTACGTACTGGTATATTACTCGTATATATGTACGTATAGGAGAAAGTAAAAGAAATGTTGAATTTAAGTATTAAGCACTAGAGATTTCGTGCGGTGCTTTGACATAGTGTGCAGGTTTTGTACGTCGGTTTTAGTTATTTACGATATCGTCGCATACATCTGATTACATTACGAGATTGGAAAATTGAGTGTGTTGAGTACCAATTGAGTATTGTAATCAGATGTTACGACACGAATATCGTACAACGTTTTATCCACTTTGTAAAAATTTGTTAGATTTAAGATTAAAAGTTTCATTTAGTATTAACATTTTTCCCCTTTAAGTGACGACAGTTCTTAACAAGGAGAACAATTGAAACGTGCATGGTGTACATATTTTGACAACATGAGCCAATGCAGTTCAGACTCAGAAATAGAAATAGCAGCAAATGCTGCTATAGATTCTTTGTTACTATACAAATCAAAGAAGAAATATGAGTACTTAATTTTTAAGGATTGGTGTGAAAACATAAACGTTCATTGCATATCAGAAAAAGTTTTAATGGCTTACTTTTCCGTCTGAAGTCAGAAAAGGAAAAACCGAGTATTGTTTTCTATGCTGAAGAGTACTTTATTAGTTAAGAATAATATTGATATAAGTAAGTTTACCCACTTGTTAGCGTTTTTAAAAAGGAAAAGTGTTATTATTGTTATTATTTGTAAACATGTGTGTATTTATGAAAAATTGTTAACAAAGTTATTTTCATAATAAATTATTTGAATAATTACTGTTATTCTCAATAGTAGACCATGGAATAGTGCTCGTCTCAGAATAACTCTACTCGTATGCCATTACCGCACTAGTGTGGTAATGAAGTTCATTACCACACTAGAGCGGTAAAGTACTTCATTACGAAACTGATTATAATAGCTTAATGTTTCACATTACCTAACCTAGATGGATACAAATTATGAACTAAGATGGAGGATGAGTTTTAATGATAATTTATCGTTTTTTCTGTATACTTGTTCTATATCTAGAACGAGTTTTGGATTTACAGATATTAATATTACTTTAGCATGTTATTCCAAATTCATTATTCCCCATTTTAACAGCATACAAATAAAATACATTTCAAAAAATCTTTTAAAATCTTTCTTTCAAATTAAGTTAACCTCTCTATACTGCTCGTTGTGAATATTTTGCAAATGTTTATTCCCGCCTGATGTATGGAGTAATAATCTGTGTTGTACATTTTATTTCACAAAAAAATGTTAGATGACAAAGAAGAATTGTACGCAAAATAAGTAAGTCCCAACCACGTGATTCTTGTAAGTTTCTCTTTATTAATTTTGGACTTTTGCCATTACATTGCCTCTTGGATACCAAATCAGAGGGTTTTTTTTATCAAAAATGTATTACTCAAGGGTGGGGATATATTTTGAGTGAATGTCTAACTATAACACTCAACGTAGTAATCATATTCATCAGACATCAGTATTAAGAGCTCATTTTAAAAAATCACATATATTACATGTGCATTATTTCACAATATATTGCGAGATGACTACTATTAAACTATTAAAAAACTAATAAAACTGCTTTAATTAAAACTATTAAACTATTAAAATCGATACCAAAGTTAAAGTGAGTATTAAAATAATTTCTGATGCGTTACTGTTTCTACACAGTGGAAGACTACGAATACCGAGTATCAGAAAGGAAAGTTACAAATTTAATAATGATATTTAATGTATCAGTTACAATTTAGACTGTACAGTTCTAAACAATACGAAGCATGTAGGTCAATGATCCCCATCTCGATCAGGGTTTTGTTGTTTCCTTGATTCTTTAAACGAAAATTGTCATGACCCTTTGATTTGTTTCTGGACATAAATGTAACTTTACTATCTGTACGTCTCGTAGAATTCTGTGAGAAAATGACATGTTATTTACGTTGTCGTTCTCTGTGTTGACGCGGCAGGAAGTCTATTCCTTGACAAAGGGCACGATGGGGGATGAGAGCCCAAATCTATAGCCGATTTGCCTTTGCGTTAAGTTTCTATACACCTGCGCTAGCTGCCTTGGTTGTTTACTGCACTATTTCATTCCGCATCCAATGTACACGGTCGTGGCTTCCAGAACGCAGTGCTCATTGGGTCGCGTATACGAAACGGCCGGCGCCACGCCGGAGATGCGAGCGCGAGTGGCGTCGGCGGGCTTCTCCGCGAGGCGGCCGCGGGCCGCGTCTGGCCGGTGAAAGCCGGCGGAGGGGCCGCCCGCCATATTAGGCCGTGATTTACCGCACCGATTGCATCGGCAGTAATGGGGCTATCATCGCAAACACGCCCGTGCTAACTGTGCTCGGCGGCCGCTGACGGATGGCGGCGTCGCGCCGCGCCGCGCCAACGGGCGAATGCTGCCCGACCGCAACTCTGCACGCGGAACCGGCGCCGGGGACCGTTTTGCACTAGATGGCGCGCTGCGCCAGCGAAACCCAGGCGGGGAGTTCAATAGTGTTGCGTGGAATTCAGACGCACTAACGTTTCAAGACCGTTCTTTGCTCGTGCTTTCAAGAAGAAGACATTCGAACAAGAAGCTGTGCAAATATTTTAATGCTGTTTCTTTTAGCAATCAAGAGAACTTTTGAATAATTTGAAATTTCGTCCTTTGCAACATATTTTAACGGTCTATGATTGTTTTGTCAATTTCTCATGGGGAAGTTTTAATGTTGTTCGAGAATGGCGATATAAAATAGCAGAAATATTGTTCTTTTTTATTTATTACCTACTAATATCTTTAATTTCTAATTACAGGTAATCATCAAATATTATTTGTTTCAGAAGGAACGGGTTACACTAGCGTAAAATCATAATTTCGTTGAGATGTATTATTATTATTATTATTATTATTATTATTATTATTATTGTTCTTGTTGTTGCTGTTGTTACTGATGTTTTGTTTCGATAAGTGGGATAGCGCTGGAACACACAAAAAAACTTTCAAAAAACAGAAACTGCTCTGCTTTCAAACTATAACAGCTTTTTCCTGTTTTTGAAATGTTTCAGAGAAGAAACGAGGACTGATTAATAATCACGGAGCTGGAATGAAAGTTAAGAGGACGAACAATACCTAGTTAAAATGCAACGCGAGGGCCGAATTGAAAGGTAGGATGCTGGAGATTCTCTCCTTCCGAAATGAGTTTGACATTCCCTGCCGGAAAAGATTTGTTTTTTCCCGTCAGCGTTACAATTAATCCACAAGAAGTGCCTTGTTTATGATTTCCACGCTTTAAAATGCTCATTTCAAGGAAGTTGGACGGAAAACATTTCCCGGTGTGCTTTTACGAATCATTCAGACTGTGTTGCGTAAGATAAGAGGCTTCGCTCGTTAATATTCTTCGATTCATCTTTCTTGGAGGTTTGAATGTCTCTTCTGGGGAAAAAAATGGCATTTTGCACCCTACCCCAGCGTCCATTTTGTTGGTCTCTTGTTACAGCGTTTGGAATCTCAATGCTAATGCTAATGCGAATGCGAGAATGCGAGATGCTTCGCGGTGATTAAATAACTACAGGTGGCACAAATAATTAAGATATTTTCATTTAATAAATTGAATCTAGTATGTTTAAAGCAATGTATGAAATTAGAGACAACGAGACCAAGTAAAAGAGATAAAAGTGGTTGATTTTCGTCCTCTGGTTAATTAAAACGTCAAAATTCCATTGTAAATTAGTTGCAGTAGAAAATAAGTAGCTGCACCACTGCGAACTTCCCGCATTTTTTATATCATTGTTTTCAAAGAGAATACAGCTTCATAAAGTAACCAAATTCATATGGACAGCTCTTTAACTGTTCATTAAATCATTGTAAGCCAGGAACTTCGAGTTATTACACACAATTAAGCGTTGAGATTAAATTGCATAGAACAATAAATAAAAGTAGTGGTTGTAATTGTATTTTGAAGATTATTTATGAATTTCCTTACCGTTTATATCTACATTTATTTCCGGCACCGGCATCTTTCTAACTATCCATCTAATGGAGTGAGACTACTCAGAATATCTAAATGAAAAAAAGTGAGCCGGAAGGTACAAAAAGATTTCAATTTGTAGAATTAAGCTTCAAACATGTAACTTACGTCTGAGCTCGAATTCAGGAAAACGACGAAAACTCGATTTCAAGGGCCTCGAAGATTCGTTTCGGATGATGAACAATGTAAAGTGTGTTGTAGCATAGCGTCGGCCATTTTTTCCTACTGCACTATAATGTGAGAAATTCTTTTTGTATTAAATATATTTGAGACATTAATGAAGGATAATTTTGTAACAAACAGTAGCTCACGTCCAGAAATTTGGCTTGATTTATAGAAACAAAACTTGCACCTTTCTTTAGCCTTTTATATACAGGTGTGTGCATACACATAAACATTTTCGGTTAAAAAACATGCACTAAGGTGTTCATCATAATTTGAAATATATAGTTTCCGCTATGGCCTTAGAAACAAAGAATTTTGTAAAAAATGTTTTTATTGTAACTTTGCGATTTCGACAGCTTGTACATTACAGAAACTTTTGTGAGAATTTTGTAGATTGGAAGCGATGTTGGAAACTTGGAGGGTCATTCGGTAACTCGGATGGTGAGGTCAAGCGTAATACAATTTTGTATTATGCAACCCAATTTCGTCAATGAAGAAATTTGTATTTTTCGTCGTATCTAGCAGAAACATGATTTTTTCAACAATTCTTCGAAATTCGCAGCGCCCGGCCCTCCTTTTAAAACAGCCTTCTCAGCGTTCAAGAACGAGATAAACCAGCAAGAAACGTGTGTGCTGCGCCGAAGCGTCTACGCGCCAAAGCCCTTGCAGTTTGGGGGCCGTGGGACTGCGGCTGGGTCGGGGGGGCGGGGAGGGGGGGGCGAGCGCGGCAGCGGCAGCCGCCGCACCGCCAGGAATGCGGGCAGCGCCGATGTCTAGGCTCGCGGGCCGGGTCGTCGTGCGCCGAGCTGCGGGGAGGGGAGGGCTGATCGGGCAGAGGAGGTGGGTGGGGGCTTGGGGGGCAGAGGGGAGGGAGAGGACGGCATGGCGCGGGGCGGAGCGGAGCTGGGTGGGATGGAGCGGGGCGGGGCGGGCGTTGCGTGGTGGTGTGGCGCTTGTTGGAGAGTAGCGTTGCGGGTGGGCGAGCGAAGAGTGCCGGTTGCGGAGCGCAGACGGGCGAGGGAGCGGGGAAGGCAGGGCGGGGCAAGGAAGGCGGGGCCAGACGGCGGGCGGCAAGGCGGGGCAAGGCGGGGGGGCAAGGCGGGGCAGGGCAAGGCGGGGCGGGGAAGGGGGCGGGGCAGGCGGGAAGGGGCAAGGCGGGGCGGGCAAGGCGGGGCGGGGCAAGGGGGGCGGGGGCAAGGGGGCGGGCTGGACATGAAAGGCGAGCGGGGCAGAACGGGGGCGATGGTTGCGTGGTGGTTTGGTGGCTGTTGGAGACTGGGTTGCAAGGGTGGACGGAGCGGGGCGGGCGGAGCGGGCGGGAGCGTTGGCGTTGGTGTGTGTGGGGCTGGCGGATTGTGCGTTGTGGGACGGGGCGGGGCGGAGCGGCCCGAGCTTGCGGAGCGGCAGAGCGGGGCGATGCGTTGCGTGGGCGTGTGGGGCTGGCGGGGAGTGGAGGGGCTTGCTCATCGTGCCGGCGATCAATGCGAAGCAGCTTTAACCACCCTGCTTTTTAAAGTACTAAACTGTTTAAACGTTTTAGAATATCCGACTGGGCTTGTGTATTATTAATTTTGGGCTGTATCTGATGATTTAATGAATTCGTACATACATGCGTTAATAAATTTATCTCCAATGAAGCAAATGATCGATTACGTATTTTATTCATTGAATTGCTAGCATCAATATAATCAGCGGATAGCAGTGAACATTCTCTAGAAGGTGAAAATGTGTAATTGCTCGTCCGCTTCTACGGTCAATCTCCCTCCAAGCTTACAAGCTAGCCCTCGCGAGACGCTGCAAGGCTTGTCACCTAGTTCGTCATGAGTGGGGCAGACATTGCGCGTTGTGGCGCCAAATTGTAAATGCGTGATTTGCAGGAAACATAACACGTGACACTGCAATCTACAGAAGGTTTCTTTTCAAGCTACTTGTAGCTTTCGATCGACGGTTTGGCGAACTCTGCTCTGAGATGCGGTTTGGTTTTCTCATTGCGCTTCCCAAATTTGTTGACTGGCAGAACTGTTCTCTTGCACGTCTTCGCCTCTTTCACTGCTGCTTACAGACGTCCCCCTCGGGGCTGAAGTCTACGTGATACCTACCAATCTCCCCATCCGAAACGTGGACGTGGCTCATGGGCCTAGTTTAGTCACTGCGTACTCCGTTGGATCAACGCAGCTCGTGCACTTAACGCGCTTGCACGTCAATTGGCCTGCAAGGCTACGGAACCTAGCTTGCCCCGCTCGCACAGACACCTGCAAGAGGAGGAGTGAGGTTCAAGGGTGACCGACGATATACTAGGAATACACACATGCCACAACACAACGCTTATTTCCTCCCCAAGGCCGACCAGGAGTTGAAGGAATGGGATGAAACGCAAGTGCACGAAGTACTAGCAGGACTCAGTCCGACCGGAAATTGAAGGAAGATGCTTGTAGTGCAAGTGCTAGCGGCACTCAGGTCTAATTAAAGGAACTTAAGTGAGGGAGACCCACCATGCCATAACATCCACGCCTGAAACGGCGTTGAAAACGCGTCTTCTGTAGCTATCCCCTCCTCATGTTGAGTTCGGGAGTTTCGTATTAATTTGTCTTACAGGGATAACTATTTGTTCAATTAAAATGTTTTTATTCACAATTTTGTTTCTTAACTTATAAATAAATATCTTAAGATATAATAATATTATTTAACACTGCTTGAGAAGAAAGCAAACGTTTAGAATGAAAAGAATTACGCATTAATTCAATTCCAGGTAATCTTTTTATTTTCTATAAACAGTACAAAGCATACATGTGCGTAATAATAAATCCAAAACAAATCCAAAACAAATTAAATACATTTCATTTCTACTTTCTGGCATACTACATAAGTAATATAGAAAAAAATGTAATGATCTAGCAAAAAATGAAGATTTTTCCAGACAAAAACGCATACTATAGATCCGTGATGCTGAAAAAGATATATATTCGTATTCCTATATGAAGTACTCACTTCCACTACCACGTTCAGTGTGGTCTTGACAACAAAATATTGGTTTACGCCAAAACGTCTGTCCAACAGTGAACAACGCTTGCGGTTAAACAGTAGGTATGATTTTCAGTCAAATTTATATTCCGCGATCGGTCTGATTGATGTCATGCCCGTTTAAATTTGAATATAATAACAATATAGAAAGGGAATATTGATAATAGTAGAGAAAGATTTTATTTAAACAGTCATACAGTAGATGACCAATATAACATTGTTGAGACTGAATCTGAAATATCAGTTGAAGAAAGCAAAGATCAATACTTCACCAATACTACCAAAAATTCACCAATACTAGTACATTTCCTTTATAAAAGAATGAAAGAGCAACATGTGATCCAAGAAAGAACCACAATTTTCTCGCACTACCAAAGAATCTTAAATTATTTGTGTTTCAAATGAAAAGTAGCAAAAATAAATGTAAGTAAAGATAATGAAGTTAGGAATCTATTGTTAATTTTGAATTCAGCTTGTGAATAGAGAAAAGCTTGGAAGGAATAGACCTCGTTGTTGTAAGCGAGTGTGAAGCCATTGATTTTATAAACAGAAGAAACGAAAAATTGAATTAAAAGAATTCTCTCTTGGAGCTTGGTGTAAGACAAAATATTTAGAGAGCATTTCAATTAAAGCAATTGTTTACTTTTCGTTCCTTTGAGCTTGGTGTAAGGTAAAATATTTAGACAAAATTTCAATTTGCGCGGTGGTTTACTTTTCGTTTCTGTAAAATAGATTTTTTATACTATGTTTGATTAAAAATCACAAATCGATTTCAACATTTCTTTGATTTTTTGGACCTCAAATATCTTGACCAAAATAAGGCTTTCGGAATATTTTAGAGATTTGAACGCTTTTCCAATACGGAGATGTCCAAGAAAATAGTTGCAGCAGTCTTGCAGAGAATTTGGCTCGAACATTTAAAAAAACGGGCAATTTCTAGTTTCCATGTCCTCAAAAATTGTATCTGAACACATCGTGTCGCAAGGAACACACTGTTCTGCAATTAAACACAGTTAAAACAAATTAAAGAACCCAAAGTTGTGTTTTCTTTCCTTTACTGTTACCAAAGATATACAAAGTTACAAACACAACAGATTTTTTAATAACTTAGTTACATATGTCCATTTATAATTTAAAAAATGTGTATTTGTAGAAGTAAATGATAGGTAATCAATACCGTAAAGAAAGATATGTGAGGGATAATTTAGAAACTACTGTTTCATTTTTGAAAAATCGACAGAATGCATCATAATGGTATTTATGAAATGTTATTCAGTGCATTTTGCAAACTCCTCACAATAAGTTTTAAGGAAAAAAGTGAGAACCCGTTGTTGGGAAAATTCCCATTCAGAATGAATCAGTTTTCATGTTGGTAAAAAGGGCTGATAATTTATTTGATTGTTTTAATCAGTAATTTTCTGAACTACCGTTAGAGTTATACTTTCGTACCAGTGCACCTCTGATTACGATCCAGTTGACGTCATGCAATGAAAAATAAAGAAACTTCACTAGTCACATGTTCCGTTCCCAGAGCCAATTTTGCTGCTTCAGGACACCATTTTCCACACAAATTACAACAACAATTTTGATATTGCCGATATTACAATTTTGATATTGTAATATACTTTTGATGTCAAAATTGATGGCAATGGCATGATGGCAAATGACTGATGGCAAAACGTCTGTCCGTCCGTGTATGGTCAACTCTTACCATCTAAACGGTTCAACCAATTTCCACCAAATTTGATATTCTCCAATCGATTCAAAGAAACCCGGGGCCCTTTAATTTTGAAACCGATATTTTGAATTTTGAAAGAACTATACATAAAGCACCTACATTTTGAAAATTTTCTCAAAAACGGCTCAATTTCTTTTCTTTCGATATTCTCTTTGTATATATCAAGGACGATGTAAACAATTGGTGCTGGTTTCATTTGGAGCTAACACTCTGTATTTTCAAAATTGCAAAAAGTTAACATAGTAAAACTACAAATTTGAATATAAAGCTTTTTGTTTTAAACAAAGTCTGTTTAAAAAATCTTCTCATTAAAAAAGCTCATGTTATTTTTTTAAAACAAATTGTTACGGGTTATTTCTACTTCAAATTAAAGTTAAAAAAACAACATAGTGCCCAAAAAGAGATTTTGAGATACTAGAGCTGTTGCTGGAGCCTCGTAACCGCCATTTGCTGACTGTGTTTTTGTGAACAAAATGTCCCTGTCCGTAGTTATTAGCTCCAACAGTTTGAGTGATTTTCATTAAAGAATCTTAGTCCGGAGTCTTTTTTGGTAAATGAATCATAGTCCTTTAGATGTAAGTTTCCTCCGTAATTATTTCTCGAGCATAGCTTATCTCAATCTGCAACGGATAATGAAGTATGTTTTGTGAATGTGGTTATTCTGCAATACACTCTGCGGTTTGAAGGAATACGGTACATCTTCAAAGCCTCCTAGTGCAACAAATACACGGTGACGTAAATGTCCTTACACATAGGAGCGGGAACATGCAGTATTTCGACATATTCCCTCCTCTTAGTGTTATTAATCAACACTAAAGTGCATGTCATCATTTAAGAATTTACAATTGAATGGCGTTGTCCACGAAACTTCCAAGCCAGAAAAACAGATTCAAAAATGACCAACCATTCAGTTTGTGCCGGGTAGGAAATCATCCCGTTTTTCTAGAACTAGTTGTGGGTTGTTCTAAATGTACAAATGATCTAAAGACAAATTTCACGCAATTATAAATAATTTATTCCACAACAGAAATCTGGAAATGGTAATGTCTTAATTCTATCATTTCCGTTTTGGGGAAAATTGCTTTCAATTGTCACTGGGGCTCATTTGACGGAAGTAGACAAAATCCGCCCTGGCCGGGGTTGACTGCATCCCGCCGCCAACTTTTCCTAAGCCATTTAAGTAACTTCCCAAATATGCATAGCCTGACTCCATCCGTTCTGTTTTACTTCTTAGTACGAGGATTGGTTTCTATGTTTCCGGTGGTCTGCTTAGAATCACATTGATCGATTACAATGTATTCATTTTTGTTTTCAATGGACGTTAGCATGTCCATTTAGAGTACTGACAACGATCGAAAACCATTTTTAAATGTTTGCGAAAACAGAACTTGACTCTTATTATCCCGAGGATCATCTAAATCCATTGTCTTAACATACCCCAAATGTTTACCTTTTTCGAAACATTGGATGAACCAAACGAGATGGATTCGGCCCAGACTTTTCAGGTAATGAAAAGTGAAGGGAATTAGGTGGGAAGCGAGAGTGAAGAAAAACTGACGGTGGAATGCAGTCACCTTTTGCTTCCTTACTTAGGTATACGGCTAAGGAACATCATGATACGTGAACGTAATTTGAATGATGATAATAAAATTTATTAATTTTGATTATTTTATACAAAGTATCTGAAAAGCGGTGGTTCAAGAAAAAAGTTACATCTGATATTTCTGGTCAGTCAGTCCCAATTTGTCGTCCACAATGTCGAGAAAGCACGTAATTGTAAGTCCATTTGGAACCATATCTCTCTTAAAAAATAATATATTTTTGATATACAATTTTGACTTTTATTCTAAGGCGTAGGCTCTAAAACGTAATTAAAATCCTGACCTCTAAAACAAATTTCTGCTGGAAACGTTTCCAGCAAAAATTTGTTTTTGAAAGTTCGATATTGAATATTGAAATTGACCTATTGTCTGTCAGAAACACATGTAAATTTAACATTTTGAAAAAAAACAGTTATTAGTTTAATCGTTACTATCATTGCAATGATAAAATTGTGAAATTATGTATTGTGTTCATTTTTTAGTAACATTGTGTAATTATGTGTAATTATATTTTGTGTAAAAGCAATTTTGTTTGATAAACATGAAAGACAACTTTTCACCATGCTGAAGCGAGAGTACTTTGTCCTTAAAGGGAGTTTGCAGGCTCAATAAATAAAATTATTAAAACAGGAAGTTAAAAACGAAAGGTTCTAGTAGAAAAGGTGTTATGCAAAAATATATTTTGTGTTATACATTCATAAAATAACCTAATTACATTACAGAGAACGTAAATAGCATTAGAAAATAAAAAGGTAAATTCGTTTCTTACAAGAATCTGGAACTGAGAATGAAAGTGTTGTCTTCTGTGTCATTCAATCGTTGTGTTCCTGGTCGCGTCAATTTCTATGATCGTTAGTATGGGGTGGATATTGATGATATCAAACATCGCCAAAAATTATCAATAAAATGCTCTTAAAATGGTATTAAAAAGCAGACGTAAAAAAATGGATTAAAACCCAGTTCGGACGAACAACGCAAGGTAGATACGTTACTAATGTAATCTTCTATACGGTCAAACTTTTGGTTTGGACTGTTCTTTACAAGAAAATCTCTGTTTTTTAATTATCCCGAAATAGGACGAACCGACACTGGCACCGATAGGCGTGCTGACACCTTAGTTGACATACAAATGCTTCAATTACAATTTTTGAGCGATGAAATCGAATAGACTACTCAGGAATTCTGTGGAGAACATTTGTTACATCTCTAGAATATTTTTGAAGCAGTACCTTTAAAATGATATTAAAATTGATTATATCAGCGACAAATGCTTTAAAAATACGTAAATGTGTAAATAATGACTCATTAGTCGAAATCAACGAAAGATACAAAAAGTGACATACAGTGTCATTTCCTTTCGTCATAATATGAAATCAATTTCTATACTAAACTAGATTGTTCTAATGTGAAAAAAGGCTGCCTTAAAATCCCTCCCCTAGCCATTAGTCTTCAAAGTCAATTGTGTGTTGTATTCCAGTGAGTTTCGGTATTCCTCCCCCGTTATAAAGTGAAATCCGATACCGAACTTCACGTCGGATTGCGGGTTTCGCCCCTCAAATTACGTCAGCAGTCCCCCTCATCTGGGACACACTTTAAGCTGGCGATTGGTCTCCCAGCATGCGTGATAGTGTAGTGAATGCAAGTGTGTGTGTGCCAGAGAGTAAGGGAAGAGAATGGAAAAAGAAATAATCGTGGACAGTCCGTGGATCGTTGTCGGAGGTGCTTAGACATTCGTCTACACTTGATCTAATGAATGAAGCAAGTATTGCGTTTCAGTCCTGAAGAAGACCACGACGTCGAAACTTCGGCATCACAGCCTTTGACATGGGGTCACCCGAGCAGCTAAGTACATACAGAGGTTGCAAATATTTCGATCTAAAAAGGCGACCCCACAATGGGGTTTTGGAAGGTAACACGTTGATGGACAGAGGACTGGAGTATATTTTAATGAATGTAAACTTGCAAATTATGAATTTGAACAAATTCTATGAATTAGAAACTAAAATAAAAATATATTAGAAAGAATTACGGTTCTACACATTTGTAATTTATTTTATATATAAATTACGTACAATTCTATTATTGAAATTCCCGCCTTGAAAATATATTTTAATATATTTTAATTACTTTTCGTCAAAACTTGAACACGTTAACATATTTCATTCACACACGCAGACGACATATGGGCCGTCAGCATGAAGAACCCCGGAGGTTGGAAAGGCCACGCCACTGGCTATTGCTGATTCTCGTGGATCTCCGAGGCTGGCGGCAGCAGCGTTGCGCAGACGCGAGCAAGAGTTTCTCCGCAGCTGTTTCCTCGGCCGCTCCCAAACACCACACACGACGCCCCCCCCCTCCCGCACGCGGACTCCGGAGCAGGGGACGGCGCCTCCTCTCGAGAGGATATCACACTCCATAGCAACATGACCCAGGGGCAAATATCAGCTGTCGTGATTTCTTAAGCAATTCTGTAAGTTTACTATTTCCTACCACATGATTTTAAATATTTTAACGAAAACTGTAATTATGCTAAGAGTAATTTACAGAGTACAGTATACCAGCCACAAAATTCTCCTTCAGACAGCGACTGAAATCAACCCAGCTGACAAGCTAGTGTCGAACCCAGGATGTCCAAGTCAGTCACTGCAGTGACATCAGTTGATTCCCTAAGTCACTAATTTAGGTTTTCGTATTAATAAACCTTTAGATCTAGTTCATACATTCTACTAAATCTTTTCACCCATTCTGTCGTATTCAGAGTAGCCGACCTGTGGTTTACGTTCCGTGTGTTTAATGAGCTGCTGAGACTCACCGGTGCTGATATCATGGCCTGCCAGACGTGGATGATGATTTGAAGCGCACGTAATACGCGTAATAAGATTATGCGCAACTACGTGTGCGGCAGACCCAGGGGAAACATAGGTTTCGCCAACGCCGCTCTGTCTGCTGTCCCGAATAGCGTTTGCGACCAGTTGGCCGCGCGGGCGCCTGCAGATGGCCTCTCTCAGGGCCGGCGGGGCGGAGGAGGGGCGGCGCGGCGCCCGGCGCGCGCCTGCGCTTACTATGATCCGTATGCATAGCCATTAACAGGCGCCATACAGCGCGAGTCCGATGGCGCCAAAAATGGCCCGGACACCGCGCTCCAGCTATTCATTGCCAACACCTCTCGGCTCCGCTGTGTACGTCTCAGCGAACTTTGACACTTGTTCGAATTGCGCGCCCCACGCCACGCCGAGGAGAAAAGTGGAAAAACAAAATAATTAAAGCACATCAGCGGTAAGTGGTATCAATTAAACTCTTTGTTCAGTAAACATACCGACTACACAAATCTGTATCCGGTTTGCCCTTCGTAGATAATCTTTCGTGAGTGAAATATACGAATGTCGCACATTTCATGGCTTAAAATATCAGAAAACCGGATATGTGAAAGAAAAAAAAAATGGTACATGCTTTAAAAAAATAAAAAAAAAAAATGGATAAATTTCAGGGGTTAAAATATAACGTGACTCAGGAACAATACTTTGAAATAGTAAAAACAAGGAAAAAAAAAAAAAAAAAAAATTGTCCAGTTAACGAACCAAACATCAATTGCAAAATAGTCACAGACAACACCTTCGTATCCCAAATGAATCTATCATATTGATCCACAGATTATCAAAGTTATGAAAGTCTCAATAAAAAAGTATAAATTTAAAATAATGAAGGCTTAGACAAAGCCTGCCCCCAGATCTCCTCCATGCTTCCACAGCCTCACACCTCGTGGAGTCTTCGCACCACTCACTGAAACACTTCACGGACAGAAGCACTTCACAGTCTGCAGATCCATTCGCATGGTCCATTTGCCCCCTACTGTCCAGCCTCGCAGCACGTCCCGCCCACCAGCGCGCAACCCACACACCTTCTACCCATCCACCCAAACCCTAAAAGAACCCTCCCACCCACCAGCCCGCAAACCCACACCACCCGTCTACCCACCCACCCAAACCCAAAAAACCCTCCCACCACCCCCGCCACCCACCGTTCCCCCCACACGCCCCGCCATGCCCCCGACGCCCGCCCCCCACCCCAAACCAACCCAATCCACACCCCCACACCACCTCCCACCCAACAACCCAGCCACCCACCAACCCAACCCCACGCACCCACCCCACGCAAACACGCCCACGCGCCAGCTCCACGCGCCCGCCCACGCGCCCGCCCGCCCGGCCCACCCGCCGCGGTCGAACGAGCCAGCTGGCGCTCATCCGCGCCTGATTTTCCTACAATTGGCCAACTCAGCCTCTCAGACTAAGGAGGAAACTCAGACGACGGCTCTCTATCGAAAGGTGTTGCAGCTCAACATAGGCCCCCATCAACACCAGGCGAATGTCAGAGTATACCCGAAATGGCCACGGACGCGCGTGAGTCCTTCCTCTTGCCTTGTCCTGTTCTCACCCCTTACTTACCACACACACACACACCAAACACTAAACATACAAGTACCGCACAATTCGGAAACCTTCAGAAGCTTAAAGATTGTCCCTAGTCCAGCGAGGCTCCTCTGCGGGGAGACATGTAGAGGTGAGAAAGTAAGAACGATCTCACTTTCTGTCGGTGTGAAACAACGCCACCTCCCGAACAAGCACTTCACCTACGGGACAAATGACCCCGGCACATGACGCGCCCGAAAACAGGAAACGATCAATCAATCATTCGCCTCTACGATCGCTGTGCACTTCCTCTCCGGCCACACATCGCTGCAGCCCTGAGGCTCCAACCTCCCAGCGTCGTCTCCCCTCGTTCCGTTTGACAGCCTTTGGGGCCTGGTCTACATTCGCGGCTCTTCCGTCTTGGAGGCCACTCTATCCCCAGCCTCTCACCGGCTTAGCTCAGGGCGTCATTTGATGACTCTGCGGTGCTTCTGACCGGAAAGTCCTAGGGTCGAGTCCTGACGGTAGCAGAATTTTCGACTCTAGCTATACAGTTAGGTAAAATTCAGCCGCTGCATAGAAGGGAATTCTAGTGGTTGGCTGATCTCATTAGTCGTTTTCCGTGGTTTCTCCGATCAACGTCAAGCAAATGCCGGAGAAGTACCCTTACAGATGGACCCTTACACGTGCCGCGTGCGATCTTCCCTACCTTTTTCTTTTCCTTTCCTCGCCCTTTCTTACACCTTGACTCACATTCACTACACTAAGAGCTTGTCCAGACTGGGGTGGAGCCCAGCAGGTGGGAGATACCTGGCTGGGTAGAAACATCACAAGTCGAGGGATAGGTGCGCGCCGGATTTGCCTATTCAGCTGGGGGAGATTATCGCCACTTCCAGCGGTAAAACGTGCACTACGCTCACGGGACTAATGATCATAGCAGTTGGCGCCAGAGACGCCAATCAATCAATTGCCCCCGACTCTCTCCACTGCCCCGCGAGCCGCCTGGGTGGCGGCGGCGGCGGCAGACGGCCGTAAAACCCGGCGGCGGGGGGGGGGGCATCTCCCGCCCGCGCCGCAGGAGGCGCCACGGGCGCTGTGAGTCAGCGGCGGCGCGGGCAGACAGGAGCGAACACTCGCGATTCGCTTTCTCACTTTACACATGGGTCTCTTTTCCTCTCATCCATTGCTTTAAAAGATCAATTGAAGACCAATTCACAGCCTTTATCACACTTATCAGAATTTTTTTAGCTCGCATGTACAAGTGTATTCAATTACAGTGTTACTTTTCAATTACAAATGCTCAATAATACGTATTACATCTCGCATTACTGTCCTATTGTTAGGTACACAATTCTTTACGACGACAATAATGTAATTTGAAATTCAAAACCAATATTGTCTTTAATTCAAATTAATTTAAAAGTTTCTTTAAAAAACGGAGGGTTTTCTGACTCACAAAACAGTTTTAAAAAATCAAGGCTTATGTAAACTAATTTTTTTTCTCTTAAAGATGTTATTTCATTAATAGATCAAAATGAAGCACCCGTTGAAATATTGTGAGATCTTACGAAAGTTTTTGACATTATTGGCCATAATATCTTGCACTGCAAATTACCATCAATTGGATTTTGTGATATTGTTCTAAATTAGATAACCTAGTACCTAAACATTGATTTCACAAAGTATAAATACCATTCTGGCACAAAATAACATTATTTATTTATTTTTCTAATTCTTTGCCAATTGAGCACGGGATCGCGCAAGGTTCGATTGTTGGTCCTATCCTACTTCCGTTAAAGTAAACGATATGCCCTATTATAAATGGAACAACAGTTCTGTTTGCCGATGGACACGAATAGGGCCCTGTAGTAAGAGTTTTATGCTGAAATTTCGCAACATTTGGCTGTGGATAACATAACTTTCTCTCTACCGATATGCATAAGCGGTAGCGAGAGAGTAATATTAACTGTAATACTAGTTTTCAATTTGCATGCGCGGAGAAACTAAGTTGTAGCCTATGACTTTTTGAGAGATGGCTATGGTGAGATATATCGCTTTTGAAGAAAATCGTCTGACTGTTTTAGGCGCTAGCGTTAACCAATAACAGTTGGACGGGCAGACGTATTGTCACCATTTTTTCGGAAACAACACTCAAATCGTCAGACTCAGTCTAGTTAATGTGTCAGAAGTAGTTTACTGTAAATATAAACAAGGCTGATCCATGTTTTACGACGACCCCACAATACGAGATTTTCGGTCGAAACAGCCGATTTCTATCACAGCATTATAATACTTCTTTTTACTACGTAAGCACATATTAAGTTTAGAATAAAAAAAGTAAATGAGCAGAAACTTTTGATATACAAACATTTCTCAATTTTGATTTTATGTAATCCGAAATGGACATTTTAATTACGAATTATAAAGTAACTCCACACACTGCAGCTCTCTGCAGATCATGGAATGATATCAAGACAGAGCCAATATGGACTCATTGGTTGTTTTCGTGCACGCCAACATTTATTGCCATTAGTCGCATGCGTGTGTGTATACGCTATCTGGAGAGGAGGCGAAGTACCCGCCTTGCTGCTGGCGAAATCCGACGTCGACCTACACGTTTCTTTGTGGGAATTTTCCTCTCTCGGTATCTTCCCCAGAGGTAGAATTTTCAATGAATTCTGTTTTCTTCGAACATTGTAAAAATTATTATTACAAAACTACAATATTGAGGACATATTTTGAACATCATAAAATAGATTCTTCAAAATTAAATTCCTTAAATATTTTTATATATTCCTTAAATATATAGTGTGCGTTTTATCCGGGGAGGAAGCGATGCACCGCCTTGCTGCTGGCGAAATCCGACGCAATCGAATACTCGTCAATCTGTGGGAATTTTCTATTGTAGCAGTACTTGCTATGAAATACGATACACAGGAGCTTTATTTCATTAGCAAATGCTTCCAGACTTGTATTATGTTATATTATATCGCATTTCACCTTTTTCTTGATTAGGTAACTTAGCGATTCTCTCACCCAGATGTAGCTCGTAGATACATTTAGTTAATATATTATTATAATTATTGTCGTCGCTGTTATAATTGATGCCGAGAGGGCTTCAGGGCCGACAAGGAAGAGATTAAGTGCATGGTGATTAGAAAAGCCTCAGCATTCCACAACACACACACAC
Organism: Gryllus bimaculatus; assembly: GCA_017312745.1. NCBI lineage: Eukaryota > Metazoa > Arthropoda > Insecta > Orthoptera > Gryllidae > Gryllus > Gryllus bimaculatus. The sequence continues at coordinate 3,510,372 of BOPP01000106.1, forward strand.
ACACACACACACACACAACCACCCTAAAGTTCTACACGGCATTCGAACTAACAGTCTAATGCAACGATTACTGTAAGCAGAAACCTACAGCCCTCGCACCACAAGGTCTGAAAGAAGTAATAGGAAGTTGAACGATGGTTGAAAAGACTTACTGTTCTCAACATATCATTACCTTGTATAAGGTACTAATCAACAGGCTAAATGCAACGAGGGGGCAATGCATCAAGACCTCACATCACAAACCTTACAAAGACGAGTGCAGAGTGTTGAAAGATTGTTGAGGCGGACGTCTCGAATTTATTTCGAGGTTACCGTTTGAGGAGACCTTCCATGCGCAACATAATACCTTCTAAGAGGTACGAATCCATAGCCTGAATACAATGCCCATTGGGCACAGTGCCTCGAGACCCTGCAAGTTGGAAACGGACATTTCTGATTTCTTTAAGTGTTGTGAATGAAGTGGCCCCTACAATGAGTTCGAAGGGGTCGTTCTAGAGGATGCGGATTCTGTGACCTCTGGCGCTGTAGCCTCGCTTACTGCAACGCCCCGCGCACCGCCCCTAGCGGTCAACTTGTGAATTCGCTTTGCAGCGCCTTCTCTGAGACTGGCGCCACGTCTGAGAAGTCTCTTGTGGTTTTGTGAAGTAGAGGGGGAAAAGAAAGAACAGCATGATTTTCTTTGTACATAGTCAATCATTTTACAAATGTCATAATAGTTTCTACGCGCCTGCATGGTCGAGCATTTTTATCTTCAGATTCGTAGGTATATCTGGTGCGATTTTGGTAAACCTCTGTTAAATTGTGATCTTAATTCATTGTTGTGACGTGCAGGTGAACGGTCACACTTTTTAGAAAATCAAACTGTCATTATAATGCACCGATATATATTTGATCGTTTTTCTGATAAATAACGTTTACACAGGCCACATCATGACTGAAACGGGATAATTAAAATACGTGCCTGTATTAATAAATTTTAAAGGAGTATCGTACTATTTTTCGGGATGGTCACCATTTCTACTGTATATTAAAAGTAATTTCATAGCAGTAAAAGTATTGCTCTAACAAAATTCATTCATATGTCAATGAAGTATAAAGCAAACTCACATTTCATTTTCATTTCAAGTATTTTGATACATGGAACGAAGGAAATTAATAATGTTGTGAAATAATACACTAATTGCGTTTGAAAAATCGACAGGCAAATTTTCTAAGAGGGATATTTCATCAAGACGAGAAACGAGTAAGGAGGGATCTTAAAATTATCTCTAGGTTCAGATAGCACTACGTCTGCTTATTAGTTTAAGTAAATCAGTGTTTCAATGTGAAAAAAAGCTTTGTCGATTCGCACTTGAATACGATATACTGCATGTACGAGTTAAGCCTCTTTTACGAATTCTTTAAGTGATATTTTTTTATCTTCCATGAAAAGCCTAGACGTAAACGTATAAAAGCATTCAAGACCACGAATACATTAACTTTTTTGTTTAAAATTCCAGGAGCGTTTCCACGCCAAGTATCCGAAGTGTGCGACATTGCAACAAGTTGCTTGCATCTTTGCAGGTAGCTACATACTTACAAGGAGACTTGAGTAATCTTACTTGGTCGATTTTTTCGACGAGAGTAAATACAGAATTGCGTGTTTAGTCCGAGGATTGCCGCTAAAGTGAGCCACTTGCATTGCAGAACAGTTCGTGCGCTCTTTAAAGATTGTATGTCTTGAGTGAGAACGAGAAAGAGAAAACGGTGGCATTACAAGCGTAGCACTGACGTTTTATAATCCAAATACAGTAATAACAAACAGCGTGTATCTAAAAATTATTTATGCTATTATTTTGAAGTACTATTATATATTGTCTTAAATAATACACGTCAACAATAGTTTTTTCAAGTGTCAATATTAAAAACATTTGATTCTTAAAATTTCAAAACAAACGCAAAAGCGCATGTCTACTTGTACTGTGCTCTTGATTATACTTAAAATTAAAAATTGAAATCCATTTCCCATCTATTTTGCTAGAAGAGCGTGAGTTTCATGACATATAATAGTGTTAATATTTAATCTAATAAATGTTAAGGCGTGTAGAACTACATGTATAAAATAAATTTTGATTAAATCAACAAGATTCGTTGTGGATATTTGATATACACGTACACTAGATATTTGACAATAGAACCAGCCTCAAAAGCACAAGAAGTCATATTGTGCAATAATATTTCTGTCTGATAATATTTAATCCAAAGGAAAAGGAAAATTATGCTGCATAAGTGAACGTGCTATCATGTGCATTCATCAATTTGTGTACATGAATACTATTAAAGTTTCGAATACAACAATTCAAGTATATTATACCGAAATATAGCACTGAGATGAGCACAACAATTCTTTAAGGTGTAATACCAAACGGACGGTAGGTATCTCCCCATCCAAGAAACTTACGTTCCTGTGTAGCAGAAAAGCTATAATTCAGACATAAAGCCAGCATGATTTACGATGGCAAAATGTATCAGGTTAACATGTAATGAAACATCAGAGAAACATAGGCAGTAGATTTTAAAAACATTCTACAAAACTCATACGTCATCGAGAACTGCTTTGGCATGTGCAAACACAATTTTTTCGAGTTTCTTTGTTTCTCCTGGAACGGTCGTAGAAATGGGTCGTAAACAAACATGTGCGCAAATACACGCCGGAAGCGTTTAAATCACACGCTGGCGAAGGCCTCCGGTTGGAAGAGCAGGGCGTGCTTTGAATTGTTCTGTGAAAGGAACTGGTTTCCAGCTTTATGACGTCTATATCGCCGAATGGTGATCATGACATGTTGAAAAGTTGTGATTTATGTCGACTTTCTCGTGATAAAACATACATTTACTTGAATTTTCACTGATGAGGACCTACAACATTAACAGCTTTTGTCGACTTACGTAATTATTGCTTGAACCTATTTTACTTTCTCGCTACCTCTTAGGCAGTAAAGAGAAAGTTATTTAATACTGCGTGCAAAAACAGCGTATTTTCAATAAGAAAACGCTTAATATAGGGCCCTAGTAATCAAAAACTTGATAAACTCAGTTGCTAAATTTAGAAGAGCATATCATCTAACACGAGGTGTAATCAGAATTTGTTTTATCAGTCCTTGATACCGAAATGACGCGAAACCGTTCGTCTGTGAACGTCGCTAGCGGCTAAACCGTTCAGCGGTTTTTTCACAAATTGATATTCTCTAATTGATCTATCTGATATATGAGCAAGTTGAATTTGATATCGATATTTTAATTTTAATACTTTATATAATGGGACATTTTCAAAATTTTCAAAAATTGGCTACATAGTTTGTGATTAAATGATGTTTTTGGATTGTGTGAAGGACATTTAAGAGGATGGTGCAGACGTCATTTTTGTTAAAAACCCTGATTTTTCGAATATTGCAAAAGTTTCAAATTTTTTGCGTCATCCTACAACTAGAATTATAAAAATAGAGATTTGTCTTTTATGAAAGTAGAATTTTTCTCAATTTCTTAAATATAGATTTTGAAGTAAGATAATGCACAATATTTCTAAACATTTAGTACTTTTTGTGTGATTATGCATGAAAGTACGGGTGAGAAAGCATGTGATGTTTGAGTACAACTAGTTACAAAATTCCTTGGATCTGTGCTACGGAGAAACGCCTCCTTAGAGTCACGCATTTTGCCTCTTGCCCCGGATGAGGTACTCTCGAAGAGCTCTGCGACTGCGCTTAAGCGGACGCGCAACTTGTCCCCCACGCAGAGAATTTGGAAAATTAAGATTATGATTGCGACGTGGATCAACATGCAAGAGAAATAGGTAAATATTTATACTTTATCATGCATTCATGTCTGGGACTCTTATAAGCAATCGATTTGGAATTGGCCCAATGAAATCAATTAGGTGCAAATTAACTGTAAAGAAATGAGTGAAACTTCGTTACAAATATGGCATAAAAAGATCTGAAAATTACGATTCTTCTTTTCATGAAATTACTCTTAACAGAATTTTACATAGCCTCCCTACTCAAATGTGACTTTCTAAATCAGGGAACCGAATGTTAAAATGACAAGATTATAACGATAATTAAACTTAAATTCACAATCTTAACTAAATAATTTAACGAAACTGCGTCTACTAAAGGAACTATTTACACAAACACACGGTAAGGTCAGACTGGACATTTTTATCACGACTTATTCTTCACGTTTTTGAAATTATAAAACACAACAGTGAATTTATAATAAGTCCGTCCTTGGAAAACTGATTCATTAAGTTAAACTTTTATTTCTTCGTACTCAGTACACTAATGCCACTAACCACGAAATCTAATATCATTCCTCGGAACATTATATTCGTCCCACGCCTAATCTGAAGTCGCTCTGACTTCCGTCCCTCACGAAATCTAATATCATTCTTAAATACTACTCTCATGAGATCATCTATCATTCTGATCAAAGTGTACTGTACTGTCATTGTATTACCAAATTTCAAATGCACCATCAATATGCTTTGGCTCCTAGTTTTCAAATCATTCTTCACTGATTCTGTATATCCCTCCTTTCAAACGATTCTAGGCACAGCGCAGGTTTGTGTTTTCTTTCACATTCTTCCTTTATGTGCTGTACCTTCCAACTCGAAAAACACTCGGCCTGTTAAATCTACATTTTCATCTAGGCAGAAACATACTACAATATTTAAACGACTGCCTGTGTTGCCTCGTGAACTTCTAAAAGTGTTCTACTTGTATACAGATTATCAGATAACAGAACGTAAATTAATATTCTTGGAAATTTGGCACGTAATGGGGGTTTTTGTACATGAACACTCGAGGCTTCACTTTATTTCTTGTCTATCTCGGAAACTATTCGTCTGATTCGAGTATAAATTGCACCTATTAATATCTCTTAAAGTACTCTATTGTATACAGTATATCAGATTGCGGTGCAAAAATTAATATTTTTTGAAATTTGGCACGTAATGGGAGGGTGTTTTGTAACTTGATCTGTTGAGGTTCCTTTTGTTTCCCCTCTATCTCGTTAGCTGTTCGTCTCATTGGAATTCGCTTTGCAACAATGAATTTCTTTGAAAATGTTCTACTTAAATACAGAATTTTAGACAGCAGCTATGAAATTAATATTTTTCGAATTTTAGCACGTAGTGGGGAGGTATTTTGTAAGTTGAGCATTTGAGATTCCATTTGTTTCCCCTCTATCTTGTAAACTATTCGTCTCATTGGAATTCGCTGTGTAATAGTGAATTTCTCTGAACGTGTTCTACTTGTATATAGAATTACAGATAGCAGTACTGAAATTAATATTTTTCGAAATTTACCACGTAATGGGGGAGAATTTTGTAACTCGATAAGTTGATGTTCCTTCTGTTTCTCCTCTATCTCGTAAATTATTCGTCTGTTTGGAGTTTGCTTTGCATCAATGAATTTCTCTGAAAGTGTACTACTTGTTTACAGAATTTCAGACAGCTGCGCTGAAATCAATATTTTTCGAAATTTCGCACGTAATGGGGGGGGAGTATTTTGTAACTTGATCAGTTGAGGTTCTATTTGTATCTCGTCTATCTCGTAAACTATTCGTCTGTTTGGAGTTTCTTTGCACTAATGAATTTCTCTTTAAATGTTTTGCTTGAATACAGAATTGCAAATAGCAGCGCTGAATTTAATATTTTTCGAAATTTGGCACGTAATGGGGGGTATTTTGTAACTTGATCTGTTGAGGTTCCTTTTGTTTCTCGTCTATCTTGTCAACTATTCGTCTGATTGGAGTTTGCTTGCACCTATGAATTTATCTTAAAATGTTCTACTCGTATACAGAATTTTAGATAGCAGCGCTGAAATTAATATTTTTCGAAATTTGGAACGTAGTGGGGAGTATTTTGTACTTGATCACTCGAGGCTTTACTTTGTTTCTCGTCTATCTCGGAAAGTATTCGCCTGATTGGAGTTTGGTTTGCACCTTTGAATCGAATTACAATTGAAGGATTCTTTCTTTACCTCTGTCACAGACAATTGCATTGACGCCGTAAACTCTCGAGGTGATTGTTTCCTAGTAATGTCGGTCCTATTTCTCCTAGGTCCACCTTCTCTTTCACTGTCACTCTCACTCCCACCCGCACGGCCTTTTCTCCCCTTTGTCTCTCTGTCTCTCTTTCTCATTCCCTCCCTCTGTCTCTGTTTGTCTCTCTCTGTCTCTCACTCTGTCTCTCTCTTTGTTTCTCTCTGTCTCTTACTCCGACTCTCTCTCTGTCTCGTCTGTGTCTCTGACTCTCTCTCTATCTCTCTGTCTCGTCTCTTTCTCTGTCTCTCTCTCTCTCTCTCTCTCTCTCTCTATCTATCTATCTATCTATCTAACTATCTATCTCGTGGGTGTCAGCCTTGTGCGTAGTGTCATCTTACCAGCACTTGTGCACAGGAGATAACGTGACGCCTGGTTTCGCTTGAGAGTTCATACTTCGTCACGATCTTGGGTATTTTCTCGAGACTAGGATTGCTGCGTTGGACACTTCAAATCTAATTTGCTGTTTCGGTGTATGTAACACCACCATATCTCTTAGTAACTTTTTTGCAAAGAAGTCTCCCTCTTGAGCGGAGAACTTTTAAAGTGGCAACTCCGGGCTAACCGCGGTAACTCCGTGGTCCATTCCGCGTGTGTTTGCACCTCTTTCACTCGGCACTGAAAAAATATACCTTAATGCAATAAAAGAAGTTTTAGTAAAGTTCTTGCTAAGTATTTCTTTAATGTTCCCCTAGCCTTCTAGTTGACCTCGTGTTCAGGAAGTTAATCTTTAATAATTCTAAAGTTAGTTCTTTAATAATTTCGTTATATCAGTATTCACATCGATGACAAAAAATATCTTCTGTGCCTCCAGTTCTTCCATTGTATAGCATTTTAAATGTTGCTCAAATCTGTCATCGACCGGGATAAGTTCAGGACTAGCATTAACGGTTTATCTAAAGTGATTTGGGTCGGAAGTATGGCTGCACACGTAGGTTGAATTCAGTATCTGCCTGGAGGAGAATTCTAGCAATCGGCTTCTCTGATAGGGAGTCTTCTGTTGTTTTCCGATCAATACCAAGCAAATGTCGAAGCAGTACACTAACAAGCTGGCCACGGATCGCTCGCAATTTTTCCTTCCTCTTCCTAGTGCTATCCTGTCTCTTGACACACATACGCGCACACAGAAGCACATGTCCTTCACTACCACACATGCTAGGAGGCCAGTCAGGAGCTTAGAACTTGTCCCGACTGCAGCGGTGCCACGGTGGGGGAGGCTGCAGAAGCGGCATAATCCCTCACGAGCCGACTTCTAGATCAGCGCGGGATCTCGTCACTAACCGAGGAGAAAGGAATAGACATCGCCGCCCACAATATACATTCACTACTTAAAAGGGACTAATGATAATGACCATATCAGTTGACGAGCCAGGAAAAATCAATCCATCAAATCAGTCGCTAAATTTGCTCACTTTTTCAATTTTCGTATTGAAGTGGGGTAAAAGTAGGAGCCGGCTTCACTAATTATTGCTGTGATCACTAATTGTTTCTGTGGCTGTATCTTTTCCTGTCGTTATGAAACCCATTTTCCTCGTTGGCAGTTTGTCTCTGAACAAATACATATAAATTGTAGGTGTTAATGTACACATTTCCGGTGATTGTTTCATAGTTCGTGTTTGGCCACGACATACATTCTGAATACTTTTCCTGTCCTGCTGAAAAACGTTGAAACGTTGAAACATCGCGCCGAAGTGTCCGCGTGGCGGTGTGGCGCTCAACTGCTTCACGGTAATTCGCTTGTTTACACATTGACGTGTGTGGTGTGGAACCGATGCGACGTCCTGTGCGGGCGAGAGGCAGGGGGCGTTGTCATGGTGAGATGGAGCTTAGCAATACGGAACCGTGATGAAGTGAGCGATGGGTTCTGGAAACGGTTGTGGAAGATGTTCGTGGCGTGTGGAGAAGGAATGTGACGAAGGCAGTTACGGACGGAAGCAGGTTGAAACGGAATCAGCAGTGACTGATTGATGATTTTTGGATGCGAGAACTGCTAAGGTCATTAGTCTCGTAAGTATAGTGCAATTTTATCCCGGAAGGTGGCTGTGATATTCCCCCGCTAGATGGCCGCCCCCTCGTCGGCTTGCAGGGATTTTCTCCAATCAGGTATCTCCCAGAAGTGGGGCAGCGCTCCAGCCAGAACAAGCTCTAAGCTCCCGTCATGTGTGGTAGTGCAGTGCTTGAAAGTGTGTGTGTGTGTGTGTGTGTGTAAGTAAAGAATGGATATAAGACATAGAAGAGAAAGAAAAGATCGCGCATATTCCGTGGCGCGTTTATTATGGTTACGCTTCGCCATTCATCGTGTTATGATCGGAGAAACTACGGAAAACTAAGTATAAGAGCAGCGGGGCGCTATAATTCTCCTCCAGACAGCGCCTGATTTCGAGCTAGCTGACATGCTAGTGTGGAAATTTTGGCGGTGGTCGGGAGTGGAAGGCTAGGAGCTCCAGAGTCACCCAGGCGGTCGGGATCGAGTGGAGAGGCCCTGCGAGTGAAGAGCGCGCGCGAGGGGGCAGGCAAGAGGATCCGCCGCGCCCGTGGCGCCGCGCGGCGGCCACTGCGCGCCAGTGAGTCAGCCCTCTATATCGGGGGCGATCGCGCCTATAAATACTCCTTGCCTCCGCCTCCGCCGCCGCCGCCGCCTCCGTCGCCGCCTCGGTACCGCTCCGCTCTTCCCTGCCTGAAGTAGGGAACGTTCTAAGCACGTTCAGTATTAACGTAAATAGGACAGGTGCGGGAAACTACACTCGGATCACGATAATTTTCTGTATCGTTTGGTCTCAATAGGAGAGTCAAGTGCGCAATATAAGTGCAAGCTTAAATTTTCGAAGAGCAGTCAAAATCGAATGGTAGGTCATTAGAGCGTAGGGTAATCAGATCACCAAACCAGTCTCTGCAGAAAAGTATTCATAAGGATCGGCGACTTTCTGGCAATTCAGAATTTTCTGAAAACATGTGTAATGGAAAGTTAGGACGGGCACGTGCATTATCTGCTTTGATTTACATTTATAGGAATTGATTGAGAATGGAGGCGTAGTTGTTGTATACAGTTAGAAAAAGGTTTCATTTTAGAAAAACCTACTTATCACGCACAAAAAAATTACATTTCCGTACTGTTTTATTCCGCTAAGAACAACATTAATTACATTAATAAAAAGATGCAAGGCAAAATAACCAGAGTGAGTGCAAAACGAAGTAAAAATATATTCATTTTATTATTTCGGAAACAGAAAAAAATGGCTTTCATTTCGTCATTAGCAATATTGCAATTTGACGGTAATCAAACGCAGAGGGAGGGGGAGCAGCAAAGCCATCGGCCCACATCCATCCATCACGTGCACTCAGCCTGTCACCCACGCCGCGCCGGCGCTACGGTCGTAACCGGGCCTGCTCCAGGTCGAGATCAAAGCCGAGTCTCTTGTCCCTCTGGCTGCCATCTCTTGGCTCTTCTCTTGAGATCGCTGAACCTCATTTTCATCTTCCACAATATTTTCTTTCCTCAGGAAAATAATTCTATTGCCACGTGGATCTTGAGACTGATTTTTCCAATTCGCAGGCAATAATTATACTACAAATCTATTTCTTTTTCTCCAGTTCTTTCCCACTTTATTTTTTCTCAGATAAAAAGCGCCGATTTCTGATAAAAAGTCAATTAGAAGTTCTTTTTATATGTTTATATGAATGAGGACCTTCTATTTGAAAAGCTTTGGCGACCGCCCAAGTCGAAATTTTCCCAACTCGCGGGCGCCGGCGGCACGGGACGGTTAAAAATCGCCTTTCCGACTGAGCTCGCGCTTCCAACTGTTGACGCGTCAATCGACGAGGAAGAGGACATAAATAGACGCGACGCGACGAGAATTTATTCCGTGCTAAGACGCGCCGACAGCGCCGTCGCGCGCGCCGCTCGGCTGATTATAACCGCCCCCGCTGGAAGCGCTGTCTCCGCACCAATCTCTCTTCAGCTGCCTCCAGCGAGTTTGGAGGGTAGGCAGAGTCGGAAAAATGAAAATCACATATCGCCCCTCGGCGAGGATAGTGACACAACTAAAAAAATGATCATTTTCAGGTTAGGTCAGTTAAAAACACATCGTGTGCCCCCTTGCGGGCAAAAATCGTCAGATTTTTAACTCGCAATTCATTCGCCAGAAGGCAGATTTTATCGTTGATTATATTTTAGGCTACTGACTGTACAGGGTCTTCTCAAGGGAGATTACATAGTTATGTAGCATATGGAATTATGATTCGTTATGTGAAAACAGAGCACAGTATTTGATTATAAATATTACTCTATCCCATCTTTTTTTCTCCTATTTCTCTCCTTTCCCCTTCTTCTGTTTCTCATATTTCTTTTCTCTTTCTCTTTTTTCTTGGTCTTTATTCGTCTTCTTTGTCTTATTTTTCTTAATTTTCTCCTTATTTTCCTTTCTTCTTCTTTATCTTCTGATCCCTTCCCCTGCCCCACCGTGTTCTTCTATTTCTTCTTCCTTTTCTCTTCTCATTCTTCGCAATCTTCCATCTCTTTATTTTGTTTCTTCCTCTTCTTTTTTTGTGTTTCTTGACCCCCTCCTCTTCCCCCTCGATGTCCCAGATAGTATTAATGTGGCATCGCCATTGCATTGGTCTGTGCAACTCAGAGAGTGTAATACCTAAATTTCAAACTGATTGCGACAAGCAGTGTGACAGTATGTCAAGGTGCTCAGATTGAAGGAGATTTATTTTGCCGGTTATTGCATTATGGCATCTGCAAATCGCTATTTTTCATGCTTCGCGCTTTTGAGTTATGCGACTCTTCTTCCCGTGGTGCGATAAGTACGTGTTACACTTTTTTTTATCTCGATAACAATTTTTTCTATTTATTTACAGAAAACACAAATGAGATTGAAATGCATGATGAAGATATGAGCAGTAATTTACACAATAAATTCCAATGTCTTACGCATTTCGAAGCTGATACAAGAGAGGTCGGAATTGCTGTAACTAGGATTGGGAGCACAACTAGAACTTCAATAGAGGAAATGTTAAAGGGAAATTATTTCCGGAACATTTTATATTTCCAGTCATTGAATCTTACAAAAAGTACTTAGTGAAAAATGCACTGTATCAGATGGCATGTAATTCATTTCGCTGTAATTGTCTTTTTTCAAAAACTATACAAATGCAATTTTATACGACTCTCGCGTCATTTATAGTTTCATCAGCTGCAATTTGAATACATTATTATAAGTGTGAGTTTTGGTGCTTCATACTTTCACATACTTTCTTGCATTATTGGCTATAGTTACGTACCATTGCAGTATTGCAATTACTGCCATACTAAAAATTAAGTTATAACTTGAAAAGAAAAAGTCAAATTCATATGAAGCGCTTGTGGTGCATACCTGCATTTATTTCAATAGACAAGAGCAGTAGGCATTTCGGTTACAAATAAACAAACATGAATCATTTTAACTGTTATACTATTTGCACGCATAATATAAGAAAACTTTCTAGAATTCACGGCCATGATGAAATGAGGTATATAGTTCTCAGGATTTGGTCGGAGTGAGTGGAAACAATTAAGTCATGGTTTAATTGTTTCTACTCACTCCAAGAACCGTGAACTACATCCCTCATAATACCGAAAAGCAAGAATAATTTCACACAAGCCTGCGTTGATTACATTGAAGTGAGCTTTCCATTTGTGAATTCCATAATCAGTGATGAAAACTTCCTACGTTAAAGAAGTGTCTTCGTTAGTTCTTAGTTAAATTTATTTCCTTCCTTCAGTCTATATTCTTTCATAAGAATATTATGTTCGTCATATCCGCATCATGACATCAGTGGGATGAATTTGAAGAATTTGAATGCACGGCGTTGCCGTTTACGGAAATGATAACGCAAAAAACAGCATTATTATCGAAAGAGGGGTTAAACTCGCAAAATTACGCGAAAAATACTTAAATTTTCGAAAAACTGAATATGACCTTATTTCAAAATCTATCTTTTTAAGGAACAGATTTCATTAAGGGAAAAATTTCTATCTTTAATTCTTTAGTTGTAGGAAAACGATGAAAGAAATTTTGAACTTTTGCAGTTTTTGAAAAATCATGATTTTAACGAATTGAGATCTGCAACATTCTCTTAAACGTCCTTCACAATATCTAACAACCAAATTTAATTACAAACGTTGGAGCTGTTGTTTTGAAAATTGTCCTAGAAGATCCAGTACCTCCGAAAATTAAAATATTGGTTTCGAATTGAAGGGGACACAATAACATCCAGATTAATTGCGGAAATTAATTTGAGAGAAAATCAAATGAACGGTATATCCGCTAGCATTGTTCTCACAAGCAGACGGACACATATTGCCGTCATTCAATTTTTCGATATCAAAGGCCCACAAAAAAATTGTGGCTTCACCATGTGTTAGATTTCCCCCCCTAAATTTAGTAACTGGATTTATTCACTTTTTCGTTACAAGGACTCGGTAATAAGAGCTGTCTTCCAAACATTTGCAGTTTTCCGCTCAGTACTTCATAACTTTCACTTTACTGGGTAAGCGATAGCGAGGAAGTGAAAGAGCCAAGATTAAAGAGATAAGGAAACTAAGTAGTACGAGAGGCATTTGGAGATCCTCTCTACAAGAAAATCTATACTATTAAGTAGCTCAACTAGTTTGTAACGTATGCAAATTTTCGAAAATTCAGAGTTCATCGTTCATTCGCGTTGCGGAATTGTTGTAAGTGTACCCTGCTCTATCCGAAAGAAATAACTGTAACTGTAAAAATCGCGATCGGAAAATCGATTGAGAAATATATTTTTTGTGAAAATTTTGATTACAGTTTAGCCGCTAGCATTGTTCACACACAGATAGACACAGATATACAGCCAGACGTTTTACGGTAAACTCATTTTTCGGAGTCAGAGACCCACTAAACACTGTTAATAACTGCAAAACGTTCTATAGGAAGTAATTTACTACATAAGTATATATGCATTTTAGACTTTTTTTTAGAAAGAAGCCACGAAACAAAGTTTTCTGTAGAAAAATCGCCGTTTTTGCTTCCGTATTACAATACTATTTTGTACTACGTACGTAGACGCAAGAATTAAATATTAAGGCAAAATAATTAAGAACAAACGTACTTTAGTTTACGTGACTCCCAACGAATCGTGTCTGAGGTAACGTTTCCAGAGTCGCCGCCACTGCTGCTGCTTTATGACGAAATGGTGAACAGCGAGCAAGTGCGATTGCACTCCTGCCACCACAACTCTGTCGCTACTGTTGCAGTACTTACAGGAAAAGGGGGAAACTTCACTGCTCGACGTCATTGTTAAGCGACAACGTACACGGAATGACCTGAAATAAGGCCATTGTTTGATTGTCGATGTCTGGCGTAATTACATATCTTGGACAAGTACAGGAAATGGCTGCCTTCTTTGAACCGATGTCTCAGAAGGTCCTGTCCTCCGTTTCGACACTTTCGTGCGCGTCGGTTCAGCGCATCATTTCGCTGCGTCGTGCATTTCGTGTGTCAGCAACGGCGACTGGCAGATCCCCCGAAAATGCGCTTTCTGCAAATAGCCAGCCTTCCGTTCCTGCTCGACTTTCTCTATCCACACAACTCTTACTACACCCATCCCCGCGGCGCCAGAGGGCGTGGGAGTTGGTACTTTTGGGCTGTTTGACTTTACCTTTGTGATTTTCTTCTCAACTTAAACTTTTTTTATCCCCAACTTTTGCCTCCATTTTGTCAGATACGCTTTGCAGTCCTGATCTGAGATGGAATTACTGAAACACTTGCTATCTATATGCAAATGCTATTTTTGACATTTATGCAAGTTCAATAAAAGCAGAAACAGATTTAAGTTTGACTCATTCATTTTTCGTTACTACATATGACCTTCCTTCTTGGCAAACCAGCAGTAATTTAATTTTGAACTTCAACATTTCCTTGCAGCAAATGTAATAAATTACAATGTCCACCTAATAATACCTGCTGGCTGTGCCCATGTGCTGCAACGGGGCACCTGCGAGGCGCTTGTTGCCTTTCGGCTGCGCAACCAAACAGCCGAGCAACGACTCTGCGCTCCCCTGCGGGACACGCCCCTCGCGAATCAGCCCCCCAGGCGACGCACTCAGCCCACTTCCATTTTGGCACTTACTAGATCGCAAGAACATTGCATTATAATTAGTATGGTACGTTTTTTAGTACATTGTAGGGAAGAGGAAATACAGGTTTCCGTAATCTCTTTTTTCATCTAATTTTTTGCCGATTCCTTTAAAAGTTTTTGTTTTACTTTATGAAAGTTTATTGAGAGCCATTTTGGAACTTATAATTTATAGTGAATGCATCCAGTGCTTATTTTTAGTACACGTAAAACACCTTAAAACTATTACAATCTGTAATACGTCATTGTCGGTCGTCATTGTCAAGTATTGCGGGCAATGTAACGAAATTTCAATATCATATATTAAGTGAAACGTATAAAATAAGAAAAAAGTGAGATTGGGGTACACATGTACCCCACGTGGTATGTGGAAGATATTTTTTTTGCTCCTATGTTTTTTCGAAAATTGAGAAAGGAAATTTTTTGAGAGTTTAAGTTAACGCACTACTAATGTGTATGAAAAAGCTTTGTGTAATCAGAACTATTCAGAAAATAATACATTCCTTCCACAACAACCACCACAATACAATACATTATACAACTCTATTAGCGTTCATTTTTTACTTCCAACATTACCTACTAAACATTCCAATTCAGTACACTGCTTTCAAGAACAACACGGACAGAGATACCCTCGTAAATCCCCGTGAAAACTAAACTACTGAAAAATATGCATTGCTCTTTACCAACAATCACAAGCGAAAAAGTATGCGTTGTTTCAGCACATGTTAAAATTGTTACTTTAGATCTTAGGTTAAATGTCTGTTCCTGGTGCGGACCACGTCTACGAATTATTTTAAAAGAAGCCCCTGCGACCGCCAATGCGCGGGTTTCCCTCCGTTGCAGTCCACTGTGCGCCGCCGTCCCCGGCCTCAGCCCTGGCGCCGGGCGTCGCATCTCGTCTCGTCGCGTCACGTCTCGTCTCGTCGCGTCTCGTCGCGTCTCGTCGCGTCGCGTCTCGTCTCGTCGCGTCTCGTCGCGTCTCGTCGCGTCTCGTCGCGTCTCGTCGCGTCTCGTCTCGTCGCGTCGCGTCGCGTCGCGTAGTGTCGCGTAGCGTCTCGCCTCGTCGCCAGACACGCCCCCGCCGGACGCAGCCTGCTGTGGGCCGCGCGTCAAGACCGAGAATATTCGCGCCAACGTCAACGAATAATACCCGCCCCCTCCACGCACCGGAACGCGCTCCCACGGGCGTCTCAACTCCGCCTTGGACTTGGACCCTGTCTCCCGCGCTGGGATACTAACGATCTGTGTTTAATGTCTCTCTTGATTTCAAATTACTTTGCAAAGTGAACCTTTTGTAGAAGAGATAAGTTTATATGCGAGTTAGAAGCGTTCAAACGTGTACATTCGCCTTCAGAACAATGAACTAAATTGATATTACACAGTGGCAAGTACATACATTTTTTTCCGCTCAATTAAAGTAGTGGTGATACAACAGTATACACGCATTATTTTTTACTTTTGCAATTTTTGAAAATTCAAAAACATCAACAAAAATGGGGCATACACCATCCTTTTAAGCGTCCTTTGTTCTATTCATTGATTAAATTAAAGACAAAATTTGAAGCGCTTTTTAGAAAATGTTTTCTTAAAATTCGCATTAAATTTATGTACAAATTACGCGACTATTAGTTTTTAAAAAACTAATTGTACATAATCTTTTTTATAGATCTAATTTTTAGGGCAAATTTTATTTATGATAAAAATTACTACTTCCAAATTTTAATAAACAAAAATGAAGGGATATGGCAAAAAAGGCTCTCCCCCGACCTGCAGCAGAGAGGGATTAAAACCTTTAAAAACTCACTTTTATATCGAACTTTGGAATATAAGTCATATGCCTGTATTCAGGAAAGTCTAAATATTTTAAAAGTTTAAGTTTTAAAAATGTCAAAATGTCATTATATTTGCTTTTAGACTCCATTGAAAGATTTAATTTTGAAAAACACATTTTCGCCAGAGGAAAGAAAATTTTGATATTTCAATAAACAGAAACCAGCGCCATTTTATGCGTTTTTTACACTATCCAAAGTCAAAATTTAAAAAAGAGATTAATTTTGAAAAAGAACTTAAAATGGCCTTGAGACTTCATATAAATTTCCTCAAAAAGTTTAAATATCGGTTTCAAATCCAAGGGGCCATGACATCAGCACGATAGATTGGAGAAGATAGCTTTTGCTGAAAATTCTACTAGCGAGTCACTAGCGAGTCACTAGCGCCCACAGATGGACAGGTGCAAAGACAGAGACGGATGCAGACTGCTTTTAGCCGTAAATCAATTTTTCGGTAAAAAGGACTCACAAAACTCGTAGTTGTGAAAGCTGACTATACAATGTGTTATAAGTAATTTACTACATGTACAAACAAGAATTATCTTTTTTTGGAACAAGGTATTTTTAAATTTTAATACATTTTTTACAATACGATATTTTTCTGAAAATTTGCAATTTTTCGCTGCACTATTACAGGACATTCTGTCTACGAAGTATGTAATATGCGAGAAAATCTCTATTTTAACTAACATCTAGAAAACTACCTTGAATATCAAAAATACATTGTATACCTGAATACACGTAGAGGTGTAAGTTACCAGAATTTTTTATGAAGAGGAGGGGTACGTGTGGAGTCCTGCTGACTTGATGTTTTCATAAAAGGAAATTTAATTTACAAACAGTATTTTATAAACAATTGAACTGTTAGAAATAATATAACCCTAAAAATTTGAAATTTTATGCATTATTAATTGTGAAATACGTAAAATCAATCCTGAAATACGCATTTTATGCATTGTATCTTAGTAACTATGGAAATAAAACTTACAATCAACAATGTAGGTACTCCAACGTGGTCTTCCTACTTTGGGCTTTTGTGGTTGATTTGAAGAGATATTTATTTGCACAAAATGTGATTCATATTAATAACGCCTTGAGTTGAGATATTTTGAATGATTTGCGTTAGTACAGAAAATTGGGGGCAAGTACGTTTGTGAATATGTCACCAATTTCTGGGGCAGGGTTGAAACTCCCCACCCGCTTTGGGGTTCGTTACTTGGCATATGTAAGCTGATTTATGTATGGTGATTGTATGCTCATTTAGCTCACAGTCAACACTGTCGTTGTCTCTGGAGCGACTCTGATCAGGAGGTTCTAGGGTTCGCGCCCCGACTGTGGCCGACGCCTGTTAGATACATACGTTGAATTCCGCCGCTGTCTAGAGGATATCGACGTGTAGGTAGGAGGTGGATTTCAGTATGTAGCGGGAGAGGAACCATAGTCACCTCCCGGAATCAAAAACATTCACTAAGGGTCGTAGCAGTCCCCGCGCCCGGAAACAAACGAAGTCTCTGCCTGAAGGGCGCTCGGAGGGCTCAGTTCGTGGACTGGGTTAGGCGATACAGGGTATCAGTTGATGTCATTGCAGGGCCTCTGACCGGGAGGTCCTAGGGTTTCGCTCCGACTGGGGCAGGATTTTCGGCGTCAGCTACATAGCTGGTAGGTCGAGTTCAGCCGCCGCCTGGAGGGGAAGTCTAGCCACTGGCTGCTCTGATCGGTCGTTTTCTGAAGCTTCTCCGATCAATGTCAGCCAATGCCGGAGCAGCACTCTAACAGATGGGCCACGTGCGATCTTTCCTTCCTCTTCCTTGTCCTATCCGTACCCCTACGTACACACACACGCACGCTTACATGTATTACACTACCACACATGCCGGGAGACCAATCGGGCGCTTAGAGCACGTCCCGGACGGGGCGGTGCTACGCTAATGAGAGAGATCTGGTTGGGGAAAACCCTACTAGCCTGCACGTATGTGGCCGTCGGATCTCACCATCCATCGGGGGAAGAACTCTGCCACCTCCCACGATAAAGCATGCTCTTCACTTACGGAACTAATGCTCTTAGGAGTTGATGCTCGCGGAATCATTAAATGAATCGATCTGCCATGTCCTGGCACAACGGCGCGAAGACTCAGAGATGGGAGGCGTGGGGCGTCGCGTATGCGCCCCAACAGTCGCTTTTCCATGGGAGGGAGTCAGCGATGGACCTCAGCGTAGTGGTTTATTTCAGTATTTGCTTAGGCAACAAGTTACTGCTTCATCACTAAGAATGTTTGTTTTCAGTGCTTCGTCTTTCAACTCTTATTATTCGAGACATCAAAAGAACTGTTATAAACCGAATGGACTGCAGTTTTGATATTTGGATTCGTTTCTTTGCGGGGGATGCTAATTATGAATCTGAACTTGGCCACCAAAAACGCCATTAGAATTTGCTATATAGTCAAAGATCATGAAAAATATCTCAAAATTTTTGTTAAGTTTTAAAAATATATCAATTTTTTGTAAAAATAATTCTACACTGAAAGAATCTCATAAAAATACCTGGAAATCACATAAATTGTAAAATATGATAATTAATAATAAATTATATTTCTTTACGTTCATTGCGACTAGAATTGTACACACACCTTCCACGAGTACACTCCCACGAGTTGTTGAACATATCGTATTATTTTGAGGCAATAATACAAGCCCAACAAACCAAGTTGTCTTGAGTTGCAACTCTAGTCCTGTCCAATACAGTTATGTTGAGCATCTGCCTCTCTACCTTCTTATCTCTCTCCATCGCACCTTGTAAGAGTCTTTTCTGCTGTCAACGCTCTATTCGGAACTATATTTTTAAATCACATACTTGGAAGGCCTTTCCAACATCCTAATCTCACTCGTGCGAATATTAAGAAAATTGCCGCGGCCTTAAAAGTGTGAAATGCTAAAAAAGAGCTAAAGACGAGGGCTGGGAAGGAACAAACACAATGGACTTCAGTCTGTCACAACTGAGGCCACGTGCTCCTGAATCAATCCTGTACAAAATATTCTGCAAGTGCAAGAAGGGGTGCATAAGAAATTGCAGTTGTAGGAAGGCTAGAGCGTTTTATTCAAAGTTATGTTGTTCGGACAGTGACAATAATGCGAAAGCGGTCTCGAGCGGGGCGCGGCCTGGGGTGCGGGGGTGTGGCGCGGGCGGCGGCCAAGGGGTGGGCGGGGGCGCGAGCAGGGACGCGGGTGGGGCCGGCGTTCCATTCGTTGTCGTTAACGAGAAAGGGGGCCGCCTGCTGTAAAGGGGCAGCTGGGAGGGGTGGCCGAGGGGTAATTGGGGTCGAGCAGCGGCCGCGGTCAGGGGTGGGGGCCGCCCACGGCGTCGCCCTTCCGAGGTGGTCGAGGCGCGCCTGTTTTCGCGGAAGCGACAGGTGAGGCCCTGTTGGCCACATCCGTCGCCCCAGGCTCCTTTCCGGGAGAGGGCGTTTCCGCAGCGGTAGTCTTCGTTTTTTGACTGCTTCACGAGGCTTTACAGCTCTCCAATGTCTCTTATTCCGTCAAGTCAATAACTTTGTTATAAATACGTTGATAAAATAAGGGCTTAAACCTAGAAATTTTATACTGTAGTTTTGTGGATTTTGAAAAGGCGTTCAATCAATAAGAAAGCTTTCAGGAGAAAACTAAGTGAATTAGGGGGGTGACGTTAAGTTATAAATGTGTTATAGAGCATGTTTAGAGGAGTGATATTTTGCGACAAGTGTGGCGACGGACTTACAACATAAAAAAATCGACGGTAGCAGCAAGATCGAGTTCGTGATCAGCTCTTGCTGGCATAACACCTCACGGCGCCCCGCGCAAGAAACCATTGCAGCTAGTGGAAGTAACGTAATTCAGATATCACGCAGCGACGCTAAATGGCAGAAAATACGCAGCTGGTTTGCTCTTATTATCTCAATAAAGTGGTAATCTAAATTAAATAATATCATCATTTTAAAAATTAAATTCTAAATTCTAAAATTTCAATACATTATGATTGTTACTTTTATTTAAATCATTAATTAATTTAGACCCACATTGATATATGGTTTTCCTATACGGTATAATGATGCTAAAACGCACATTAATAAAATACAAATGGTTTTGATAAAATTTATACGTAAAGCACCACAAGCCCCGTGGATCGTTTGAAATAATCAATTACATCACTAAATAACTTCGCAAAATACTACAGACTTGATAAAATTAGAAAAGCAAATATTTTTCAAATTACTTCAATATTTCCCAAATTAAAGTACTTTTAATCTTGAGAAATCTTACACATTTCCTTGAAGAATCCAATCTCGATTTTCTAAAGATCGATTCAGACCACCATTACATCTTTTCCTTGTACTTTCACAACACACACTTTCAACTAATACACTATTTCCTATCACTTTCACAAATTTCACAATATTAAATACAAAACCATAGCCTGTAAAAAATGACTCTATCATAATTTATAGCATTAATTTTGGCCTAACTATTAGGAAAAATCAATGTCAATCATTAGGAAAAATAAAATGATCAATTTGCAGGTCAATTAATTTTAATTTTTAAAATCCCTGAAAGAGTTGTTGAGTCGAACGAACTGTAAATATTGTTTAATAAAGGTGCCATTAACAGTCCGTTAGAAAAAAGTTGCCTTTCACCAAACTTTAACGCTCGTTAAAATTCCGTTTAAGTTAACACGTGATCTCAGCTCTATTAGGAACAGTTAACGCCTGGTTACACATATTTGGTAGAAATTCAAACTTACGAAAATTGGAGAAAACTTTGTAACTCCAAAGTTTTAAAAATGTGTCGCATTCAATCGATTCGGGATAGCCAAAGCAGTAGCCTTAAAGCAAATGGGTACAGCTCAGCTCCCTTTTTAGCAAATCTGCGATTAGCAATATCATTATTTTCTAAACGTTCTTGCGATAGTTCAGCAACAAGTATAACTGCATTGCTTTCATACAGTGAGGTACGTCGATTTTCATAAAATACAACATTCTTTTTTAATATTAAACATCTTTTAGAGTACTTATTGATGGGTGACATTTTTGTGTTTTACTCTTGCTTAAAAAATTGAGTTGAGAGAAACATGGTTTGACTAAACAGAAATATAACTTCAATAAATGCAACCAAATAAACTGATGGTTTGCTACAATCTTATATGATTCTTCAGAGAGTAAACATAGATTCACCAAATCGTTTTAAATTCATTGCTCTCTATGCAGGACAATTTAAACTATTTGTTTATCCATTAGAGTTAACAGATGATTAACTAATCAAGGACGGGGAAAAGTTGGTGAAACGGAACACATATTTACAGAAACGTTAATTTTAACGACTCGTTTACTTATGTCTTGATGCTAAAGATATATACTTTTCGGTTACGTGTATGTTAATGAAACCGGCGCTAAGAAGTATGCCATGGAAAAAATATTTTCTACATAACTCACGCAAGATTGTTCCCTAACACACTTATAAGTTCATGCACCCAACGAGAATTTGCGAAGCGAATTGATTGATTAGTGTTTCCGGCACGTCAACTGCTAAGGCCATTATTCCCGTAAGTGCAGTGCATGTTTTATAGCGGTAGGGCGCAGTGGTCTTCCCTCGATGGATGGCATGATCCCAGCGATCTACCAGTCGGCATGTGGTTTTCCCCAACCAGATATCTCCTATTAACGTGGCTCTGCTCCAGCCAGGACATGCTCTAAACTGTCGGCTGGTCTCACGACATGTGTTAGTGTAGTGGATGTAAATAAAGGGCGAGGATAGAACAAGGAAGAGGAAGGAAAGATCCGAGGCCTGTTTGTTAGTGTAGGTACACTTTTGGAACCAATAAAAAACTACCGATCAGAACCGCCGTCCTCTAGAATTCTCCTCCAGACAGCAGATGAATTCGACATAGTTAAGTAGCTAGTGTGTAAAATCCTGCCACCGTCGGGAGTGGAGCCCTGCAGTGGCATCAGTTGATGCCCTGAGCCACGTAATCCGCTCCTAATGTTGCTGCACCTCCTGAGAATTGGGCAGGGCGCTTCTCCGAGCTCCCACTCCGCGCGGAGTCGCCCCCAGCCGGGGCCCGCGTGGCCCGGGGCGCCGCAGCGCTGCGCGCGCCAGAAGGGCGAAACCGCACGCCGCGAAATGACGCCGCGCGCGGGGTGCGTCCGCCGGAGAAGGACCGCAATCGCAGAGCCGCTGGCGGCGACCTCGCCTCTTACTCATCCGGCCGCGAGGCCCGCTTTGAGGCGCGCCGCTCGCCTCGCTTTTTGAGCGAGCCCAATGAAGAAACGAGCCGGTCAATGCGCGGTAATTCG
Source organism: Gryllus bimaculatus (assembly GCA_017312745.1). NCBI lineage: Eukaryota > Metazoa > Arthropoda > Insecta > Orthoptera > Gryllidae > Gryllus > Gryllus bimaculatus. The sequence goes on from BOPP01000106.1 coordinate 3,532,753, forward strand.
GCCGGCTCCCCGCAAGGGCTGCTGGGAAACGACTCCGCAGCAGGCGCCTCGTCTGACCGCCGGGGCCCCGCGACGACTCCACGCCGGCGCGAGTGGCATCGGCGAAGTCGGATTGGCAAAAAGCCGCTAAACGCACGTTGCTAAAACGCTTCGCTTAGAAGAGAGTTTGCTACACATTTTCCTCTGACGAGTGCTTTTAGTACAATGCGATCGCGGCAAGAAAGTCAGAATATCAGGGAGCGTTATTGGTTATGGAGATAATTCTCATTTCTGTTTCGCTCATTAAACGCAAGTGAAAGATAATAATATGCACATGTGTAGATTATAGTGCAGATATCTTATATACAACTAGTTTCAAATAAATATACATTATTTTAAGTAATTGGCCAATGTTTTAGTTGGTGTATTCAAAGCGGTTGTCAAAATTTTGCAAAAAAGATAAATAATAAAATAAAATGAAGAGCAGACGCTGAAATTTTGTTTAAAAGCAATTGTGTAGTAAATATGATTTTTTACTCCGAAACTTACTAGTTGTAAAAATAAAAGAAAAAGTATTATTTATAGGATTGAGTCTCGTTCCACAAAGCACAAATAAACAAAAACAGAAAGTTCCCATTCACCATCTGGCCGCATATTGAGAATTTCAGCCGTAAATTGCAGAGTAGGTCAACAAAAATTTGAAATTACCTTAAATTAAAAGCCGTCACAAAAAACGGCGCAGGACGGATTGACGGAGTTGTGCGGCCGAAAGTGCCCACGCGGCCGCCGCCAACGCGTCTGTTTGGAAATGTGGCGATTCTGAGAAGAAGAAGAAGAAAAAAAAGCAGTAATAATCCCGGAGTAATTAGTGCCGCCTCGTCCGGGGCAGATGCCATCGGGCCACTCGAGCTGAGGTCCGCGTTCACCTCTGCGTCCCTCGATCGCCGTCCGTCGACGAACCGACCTCCCAGCCCCTGCCTGATGCACCGCGCCCTAAAAAATATGAAAATAAATGAAAAAGAATATCATCGCTTACTAGAACGCATCGGCGGCGCTTAAGAAAAGGAGTGAGTGAGGTTTTCGCGCTTCCTGGAGCGTCAAGTTGTTTGGTCATTGCTCCTGTGAGTATAAATCGAATTATAACGGGAAGATATTCGGCAACAACCTAAACGTCGGCGGGCGTGGTTTTCCGTTCATCAGGTATCTCCCTCAACGGTGCATCTCACCAGACCCGGACCAGCTCTCAGTGCCCGACATTTGTAATTTTAAAAGAGAATAATAGGGAACGAAGTTGGAGAAAAGACCACGCGCGGTCCGAGTCGCGCGTGTTAGAATACTGGTCCGGCATTCGCCTGGTTTTGATCATAATAACACTGAAAACTACATCAGAATAGCCGTCGGCTAGGTTTCTCCTCCACCCAGGAGGTCAATTTTAAGTATGAAGGTGGCGTGGAAAATTCGCCCCCGTTTGGACTCGAACCCAGGATCTCTTTGTCAGAGGTGTCTCATTGGCAACAGATGTTATCATGGAGCAACTACAGCCCGCGAAAATAAATGAAAATAACTCGTAATACATTAGCGATATACAAGAAAACTTTAACTTGTAAAAATTGTCAATTGTTATAACGGGTTTATCTGAACCAAAATCATTTATTTCGCAGGGTAAACAGTGTTTTACTCTATTACATCAGCTTCATATTACAATTTTAATGGGATTTTTTTGTAGTCTATTTCCTAATTTCATTATCCATCGAATGATTCAGAGGTGAATATCATATAACGGGCGTACACCTAGCGCAAGAAATAATTCAAAGCATTAAATGTCTCTGTAGTTCAGTGGTTGGAAGAAGTGAGAGAAACCAGGAGTCCTGGGTGCGAGTCCCGGTCAATGATAAATGAATAAAATGAATAATGAAAAAATTAGGTCTATTTTCTAATCACAGTTCTACACATAACTCATCTTTTAATTGTGTCAGCTTTTGGTGCACTGTCGAAATAAGCAAGCTTGATTCAACACTGTAATAAATTATTTAAATTATTCAAAACTAAGCGGTAACATTATTCTACATACTTCTCCCCAAATTATTTCTCTTAGGTTGCAAACCAACCCCGTACAGTCCCATTGCGGGGGGGGGGGTAAACACGAACCCCGGGATAAACGGCAATTTAATTAAAGGAAAATGTATATACTTAAGAACTTCCGATTCACGTATTTAGCAATACATTATAATTTTCTGCATGCATGTGTTAAAATATTCTCAGTTTGTAGGATGTGGCATATACATTTTCTATTCTTGCTGTCTCAGGAACACGTCCCGTTTCTGAAGAGCTACTTCAATACTCGGAATGTTGCTTCGAATGCACAACATCGATAGATACTAAAATAAGGTTCCAACCTGATTATGAAGAGAAGGCTGTAAGAGAACTCCGGAGTCTCCCGGAAGCGATTACGTGTGGCGACGATGTTGAATTGTTGTGTAAACGCTCCGAAAGCATTAAAAGACGAAACTATCATTTCGGGTTAAGAAACGGTCTGATAATAGAAGCCGAAAACGATGAAACCCTAACTCCTTTCGTAATCAACGGTAGAGGGAGGAAGTGGCGAGCGAAGGCGGGCGGCGCGGCGCGGGGGCCGCGGGCGATGTGTGATGGAAAGTTCGTCATACGAGTAGCGGCGGAGCGTGGGGGCGGGCGGGGCGGGCGGGCGGGCGGGGCCTCTCAGCGGAGTGGCCGCGAAGGCGGACAACCACGTGTCGGGAGGGGGCGCGGCGCGGGGGGCTCTAATAAGCACGTGTCGAGCCTGTGACCGGGGAAGCCCCGATTGACCGCCTCTAATGTATCGGTTCACTGCCCCTCGCGGCCCGCGCGCTTTGGAAAAAAGGGGCTGACGATGCGGCAGATGCGCGCGCGGCCCTGAGGTAGAGAAATGGTTTCAGCTGGGTGGCAAAGTGTTACGTCCGTCTGCAGAGGGTTTAAGGCCGATAAATAAACATTTTAGAAACACTTGAAGTTTCAGTTCTAATTTGAAAACCCGCAAAATAATTTGATGAAATGTTTTAGTCGCGTTGTTTGAATAGAATGACTTAAAAAATACGATCTCCAATTTTCATTCGTAAAATGCGCATTTAATGTTCTTTACGCTGTAACTCTGCACACTCCTCAGGATTAAGGCCTAATCGCTGTTCCAGAGATGGTTAAGATTAGTGAAGAGATGCTCATAATTTTGTTCTCGAAAATCGGGATGGATGGATGATACATTTATTAGAACTGCAATTGGGTATGACCCGGTGGCAGTGCGACACACATAACTCTAAGAAAAGATAACCTTTTGAGCTATAACTTTTAAATACGTCAGGAGTAAGATCTAGTAGTGCATTTCTGCAAAATATGAAGCTACTTTTGTTTTAGAGGTACTTTACACGAAGTTCCGGTATCATTTCTAAAATTTGCAGGAAAATAATTAAAATTGTTTTCTAGAATATGGCAAAGTTCATATAAAAGTATAGTATAATTCCTATGTTCATTAAAACATCTGAAATTTAGAAAATTGCAAAAAATATTTATATTTGAAACACTTAGGGATTTTTCTTAGAGAGAAATTTAAGCTTTCTACTCACCCAAATTTCATGATATTTATTTTAAATGAAAAGTGGGCCTCAGATAACTATTATTGACCAGTTTATTCATCATTCGCTATTATCTACCGGTGGTAGAGTATGCACAGTAACTTATTTTACTCGTTTACCAGACTTCGCAATTATTAAAGCATTAGATATCTATTTCCAAAATCTAATTTCGTCATATTTGGTTATCTGCACTTTATTATCCGTCATTTTTGCTATTCAAAATAAACAATCAATAAATTCTTTTATTCAAGAAATCCAATAAAATATTGTATCCCTGTCCTGAAATAACTGTGATGTCACTTTTTCTGGATCCGTTCCCACCGAGGAATTAAGGGAAATGAAGATGCTACTCAGCAAGAAAGGATTCTAAACTTCCTTTTCCCAATAACTCCGTCTCTGGTTCTCTTCATGAATGTAAAAATCGTCTTCTATTATCAACATTACGACTATGGGATTTGAAATGAACAACAAAAAGTTCAAAATTACGTCACATTACAAATTCAATACTGGATCCTCCTCTTCTTCTCTCCAAATTCACAAGAAAACAAGTAATTTTATGAAGACCCCAAATTCGCTATTTTAATTTGAGTCACAGTTATTTATTTAAAAATAACTATCCAAATACGTGTTCAAATTGCGATGAAATTGTTTCTACATCGCTTTTACTAATTGAATGTTCTTTCGCAAGTGATATCAGGAAAATTTTGATATTTGATGCAAATATCCATTCTATATTAAATTCTACTTCGCTGTATCACGAACGTATTGAATTTATATGTGCTACAAAATTAGATAAATATATATAGTATTTCTTTTATTGTTAAAAATTTTGATGATTGTAATATTAACTGTATTTAATATTTAATGTTTTAAATTGTTTTGGGGACTTTTAATTTTCCTTATAACAAGTTTCTACGTTCTCTATATAGGTGGAGCATTTCTAATTTTTCTACAGCCACATATTTCACAAACCAAATATTCCGCTTGCTTCCTTGCTATTCGAAATCATAAGATATCTTCCAACTTTCCATGCCATTTCAACCATATTTATTGTCACTTGCACGTTTTCCGCATAACTTGAATTGTATATGTTTGAAAATGTCATACACTTTTTAACAACATCTGAGTGCGTGTTGGGTAATACCACTAACCGAAGGAATGCGTTCGGCGGTCCATGCGTTTCCACTACTTCAGCTCCACGCATGTCAATCCCAGGCTCATGCGTGGTCCAGTCGTGAGGCTTCTGAGAGCAGAAACTTCTTCATTCATGCGCCTTCGTTCGCAAATAATGTCAAACAGAGCGTTGAATGGCGAACATTTACTGTGCAAAAGAACCTCAAGCGAAAGAAAAGTAACCACATCAATTAATGGCTAACATGGGGATCGTCAAGTCTATTCGGAACAGGCTTAGAGCCTAAAGATGATGGTTCTTCTGTTGAGGAAACCGCTGAAATTTATATTACTCTTCAAGAATGAAGGTAGATATCATGTATTTGTCAAAGTCAGAATTAGAGGAGTGAAATAATAGAAGAAGTGGTTCAAAAGACGTGAGAGATATTCCAGCTTTAAGTATATTGATTTAAAGGGAGAAGAAATTGACTTGAAGATAATACAATTAAATTGTCGTGGATAATCAATAAAGAATGTTGGAATTCAGGCAAGACACAAAGGTGTGAGTTTTGAGGAGGACCAATAATAAAGAACTGGAAAAATACATAAATATATTAATACAATAAATTTTCAAAACTATTTATTTCCTAATTAGAGGAAATTAAATTTAGATGCAGATGGGCTTTGCCCAAAATGTATTTTTTAAATTCATAAATAAAAATATAACATTACTTCAAGTAAAAATGGAAAATCAGTTATTATAAAGACAACTATAAATTTTCTAGAAAGTTGTACTAGAAACGTTAAATTGTGCTCATATTAGTGCAAGGTCTCTGCTAACTACTCTTCTGTTACTCGTCTAGCTAAATCAAACGCGCGAGTCCCTGTGCTTATGAAAGGATCACGCGACAAAAACGTCCTCAAACATTTTGTAAGCAGATAAAAACGTATTTCGCTCCAGTTAAATTGCAGCCGCTGCGAACTTTTCCTTCGGCCGTCATCGCGGCGGCGGCGGCGGCGGCGGAGGCGGCGCGTCAGGCTACGCCGCGCGGTCAGCACTTGGCGCTGTGTGTTTTCTCACTGGGCGCGCCGGGAGGGACGGAGGCGTCTAGGCCGGGCGGTGCCGGGCGGCCGCCCCCCCCCGGCAGCCAGGCGGGGCTATGATTGGGCCCTGGGTTACAGGCGGCCAACACTTGAACAATAACAGAGGCAACAGAGCGTTATGCGGTTCTGTGCCATGTAGTTAACAGCCGCCGCGAGAAAATTCTGGTCAGAGTTAAAGGGAGCGCCCGACCATCTCCATTCTCTTCCTCTCCCCCCCTCGCCTCTCCCTCTCTCTCTCTGTCCATTTCTTCTGATTCCTCTCATTCTCTCCTCGCTTTTTGTGGCACTCCACGTGTGTGTTCCCTATAATATTATCATACGCTCGAGGTATGCCAGTTATCTGCCTAAAGACGGCAAAAAAGAAGGACGTTAAAAAGAGAAAAGCGAAGGCCGAAGCGCGGCGTGGAGGGGGGGCGGGGCGGGCTGGGAGGGAGGGGAGAGACAAAAGCTTGCGGGAAGAGGGTGGGGATCCGGGGAATTGGGCAAGAAAGAAAGAATTAAGGTCAGAGCTGCGGCGCATTCCGCGAACGTGCACTGCGCAGCGCGCCGCGCCGCGCCACACATGCTGCCGCCTGTCCCCCGCGACGCTCCCCCCCAGCTTCCCAACCCCCACCATCGAAAAAGACGCCTTCTTTTAGCCCTTACTGAATGACGCACAACTCGTTTATGCAACGCCGGTTCCAACAATACCGATCGTTTCCGTAATTTCATCGCTAGGATTTAACCAGACAGTAACGCTATTACGAAAATGACACTTCTGCGCAAAATATGTTTCTCTTAAAACTAAAACGGTGACATTGCATCCCCGTAAAAAAAACTCAATTGCTGTTACGTTCTTAAGTCACGCCAATAAAATGATCGTGTTGTAGCTTGCCGATAAACGCTTGTTGCGGCTTCCACGAACTATAGATACGGTAATAGTGTCTTACCAGTTCTAATCCCCTGCAATCAAGATGGAATTTTCAGCAAAATGTAGTTGCGACGTAAAATTTGAATTTCCAAAATACGTGTTATTACCAGCCTTCTATTGGATGCCCTACTGTCAAGAGCATTAATTTAAATTCAGTGTAGCATTCTGCTCTGGCCACAAAATTAATGTGTGAAATTAATAATGCGATGCAAAGACAATTAAGGTGTATAATTTCTATAAGCGTCGAATTACACTGCTTTACAGAGGTAAATATTCATTTGTGTCGGAACCATTGAGTTGTTACTGTAATGAATGTAACTGTAATATATACAATATTTTTATTTGCAACATGTTTAATGTGATCTCTTATAACTGAAATATACTACGCTACTATATTGACGCTATTTAGACCTATTTAATTGATTTGTTCTAGAAAAGTACGTAAATATGAAAAAAATAGAGTGCATAATACAAAGTAAATCAAAAATGGCCAAAACAACAAAATACACAAAGAGTTAGATTACGTTTCCTGCAAATATCTCTAACATATTTTCTTATCTGCTGCATGTAGTTGTTATTTTTACCCATGTCTAAAACCACCAATTTTACCCAGGCTACAGACGTGATATCTACAAAGACAATTGTTTTTAATATTTGACTTTTTTCTTTATTACAACATTAAATGATTAAGTTTTCCAACGTATTGGAATATTTTACTTTATCATCGGGCTGGTGATAAAAATAAACACAATACTATAAGCATATATGTAGCATCTCTACAATCCAAAGAACAAATTAATAGCTGTGCACGGTATACGCTTAGATCAACAACAACGTTTTTACGTATTCACTGCAAGGAAACCAGAAAACGTAAGGAACATAGTTTTGTGTAGTTTAGAGTCTCTAAGACTAATGAAGTGAAGGAGATTTATGATTTCTAGAATAATACAATCACTATTCCCTGTGAAAACTGAGTTCAACATGTTTCTGGAAATGTAATGGAAATGTTTTATATTTACGAAGATCATTCATGGTTAGATAAATCCCTCTTTTTTCAACTTAACGTCTAACATAATGCACCGCTTACAATTACAGTTATTGATGTTTTATGAAAGAACACATGCGCCAGATGATTGCTAGACATTGCGCGATATCCACTCACAAATATGTTACAAACACTCTTGGAAATTAAGGAACCCCTCTCTAATGAAACGATAGAAGCCAAAAGATGTAGCTGAGAAGAAGGAGGCAAATGTATATCTTTGAACTTTTATTTCAAATGCCTGTGTGCGGGTATATAAGCTGATCGAAAACGAGAGGAAACAAAAACATGAAAGAAGGCAGATAAAAGGTCGAGCAAACGGAAGGAGTGAAAGCGAGAAGGAGAAATGATATCGCATCACATCCTTATCCATGTTTTTGGGATACTTTTCAGTGAGCTTCTTTCGAAATTCAAACGATGTCAAGTCTCTTTCGTTCCTCTCGAGTTATCGTCTCATTTCGGTTTCTTGCAGATGCTCTAGCTGCACTATAGACCGTCTGCTGACGACTTCTCTACATTTCAATTTCCTCGGAGAAGAATGCGGTTTGTGAGGACTGATTGGTAGACTGAGAATCCGAAAGACAACAGAATGACTTCTTTGAATAACACATTAGTTTTAGGGGGTCTGTAAATAAATAACAATACTTGAATTTAAGACTTCCATTATTTTCAAGGAAATTTGCTATTTGACCCGTGAATCTAATACTGAACTTTTAAAAAGTACGATAAATGTTTATTCACTACAAATATATCAGTAAAGAATAGAAATATAACCTTATTGTAAGTATAGAATCAATCAATGGCACAAAACATTCAAGCAGCATTCATTCTTGTTTTGCACTTTTCTCAACTTCTAAAAATTAATTTCATATTATACTTGTATCTTGTTTCCTGCTACATGAAGGAAATGTTGGGACAATTTCTTTACATTATTTCTTGTTCCTTGTATCTTCATCTTACTTAAAGTAGATGGAAGTTGAAATAAAGTCATCAGACTCTAATATTAGACCAGGGGCGCTTTTAGAAACAAATTTGGGAAGGGGAAATTCAAAATTTTGTAGTCGTATGGGTCATATTACGGATTTTGTAAAATATCGCAGGCTACACTGAGCTCATGCTGCAATACGATTTTATTCGTTTTAATGATTATTCGAAACTATTTTTGCTTGAGAGTTGCATGAAAAGTTAAAGTTAATAGTTACTGAAAAAAAAAACTAGGTGGGGTAACGTTCCTGTTTTTCCTCCCCGTCTATCCGCGCCTGTATTAGAGAACATGTGGTAAATGGAAACCAGGTTAATGATTCTATTTGATTCTGATTGATACGTTCTGAGAACAACGGAACTGGAATCCTTATGAGGCAACGTATGTGATTAGGCATGATAATGCTTCCTTTGACCAAAGACGCGTTTTGTAAAATACCTTCTAGGAGTTTTCAAAGAATGTTAATGACATTGTTCCTTTAAATTCTTATTTGTTTGTTTCGTCACTTAAAAACCTAATGTCTAATTAACGCTACTTGATAATAGTTTATTGTGTTTCTTTGCTTTATTGTTACTTACATTTTGTTTCTCGTTTTTTATTATTATCTCTTCATTTTGTACCTTTCTTTATAAAAATTGAATTTTTTCACAATTGTTGAATCTACTGCTGATGAGCTAAATAGTAGTTACCAAAGATTGATTTGAGATGAACGTATTATTAGAACAACTTGTAATTTTTGACTAACGCAAGCTTTTTCATGCCAGCAAGGAATTAAGTAAATTGTGGTAGAGGGCGGTTCGGAAATGTCTCATTCTTCTGCGTGCGGTTGATAGCCTCAGTGATGTGCCTTTCGATCAGTCACAGGTTGATTGGTGTTTCCAGGCGAGTCAACTGTTAAGCTCATTAGTTCCGTAAATACAGTGCATGTCTTATCGCAGGAAGTGACGGTAAACTTCCCCCGCAGGATGGCGAGATCCTGCGGCGACTTATCCGTCGGTTCACGTGGTTTTTTCCAACCAGGCATCTCCCACCAGCGGGGCACCTCCCCAGCCGGGACAAGCTCTAAGCTCCCGACGGGTCTCCCTTCATATGTGGTAGTGTGTAAGGGGTTAATCGAGGGGTCAATGGAGGGGAAGGAAAAATCGCGCGCGGCCCAAGGCCGTTGGCCTAGCGAGGAGCGAACGGCGGTGTGGGTGGCGGGGTGAGGGCGAGGGAGGGGGGCTCCGTTCCCCATCCGACGCGCTGCGGCCACAGCCCCCGCAACCCGAAACGGCCTATACATCATGGCGTAATGATCCGAACGCCAAATTAAACGCGCCCTCGTTATGATGCGAACTTGAGCCAAAATTTCACCACAACTGAAACAGCGAATAAAACAACACGAATTCCTAGCCATAATTCCTTGCAAATAATCGATTGTGGCAGGGTCGAGTTAATTTACTTTAATTATCATTTTTTGGTTTTAGAAAACATGATCATTAACAGACCAAATTTGGAGAGAAATGTTGCATTCAATACCAGGAAACCAACCCTTTTTTGCTAAATTAGCAAAAAAGATAAGTCGGTGTAATAAAACAAAATGAATCAAAATAAAAAAAATGCGGTAGTGTTATGGTAAATGTATTAACAGAAGAAAATTATAATTAAAATTATCATTGTTCAAGAAATCACTTGGAAATAAGTTAATTACAGAGCGTATTACATTCAGTTTTTTAGAATTCAGATGTAAACAACCATTTTTTGTAAAGTACAAATAAAAACCATTTAACAATGTGTAAATTCTGTGTTCATAATGTTTCCCGTATGTTGAAATTAATTTTTAAAGGAGTCATAGATAAGGACATTCCTTGTTTTGTTTTTGAAACATCTGAAACACGTCTTTCTGCATGAAATGACGGTCTTGCTATGTAGATCTACTCCTCCACGAAGAGAACAGAATACAGACACAAATTGAGAAACATCCCGAGACTTGCACTCCCAGAAAAAAGAACGTGAGAAAATCGGCAAACATTTCGAAAGCGTATAAGATTAACTCCTGGAGTGAGAACATCTGCGTTAGCGCGAGACTTTCCTGTGTAAAACTAGAGTTGCTACGACATCACATACTTTCTCGCTTATTACGCTTACATTATTATATCTAACTTACACAATTATTGAAAATTCAGAGTTCAACTAAAATGAATCCTGCGTCATTTTTAAGTTAAGTAATGTTATTACATCAGTGACAAAAATTAAAAACAGGAAGCGTTTTTGAGATGTTTTTTTAAGAATAGAGTAAACTCCAAACAGAAATTACGGGAAAACTCGTTTTTTCAAAAAAGTTTACATGCCCTTTTTTAAATATTTAATTTTTATAACAGTTTGAATTTAAGACAAAAATCTCTATCTAAAATATTGTTCTTTTACAATGTTCATTTTGTTGTTCATGATTCCTTTTCAAGATCGGATCATTAGCAACAAATTTAATTCAGAGAAAATCTATACCTGGAATATTGTAGTTGTAGGAAGACTACCAAAAATTAACGTTTGCAATTTTCGAAAAAACTGTGATAACCTGAGAACCTGTAAAATTCTTTTAAGTGCGTCATTTTAGGACAAAGTTTAATGAAAAAAAAATTGAGCCATATTACAGAAAATTTGAAAAATGTATTTGAAAGAAAATGTAGTAAAACCAAAATATCCCTTTCAATCGCAGTACTTTCAGATTGTTGAGATCGATTGAGAAATATCTGTTTTGGAGAAAATCGTCTCAAAGTTTTAGGCGCTAGCGTTGACCACAGATGAACGGGCGGACGAACATACAAGTGGCAATCAATTTTTTAGTATTAAGGTCCCACAAAACATGAATTCTGTCTAAACAACGTGTTAGATGAAGTAATTAACTACATAAAGGAACAATATTTATCCACTTTTTCATTACTATGGCCCGGCAATAGGATATTTTCTGTCGAAAAATTGCCATTTTCCGACGCACGATTGGCACGACGCTTCTTACGGAGTAAAGCGACGAAAAAAATATTACTTAGAATTCAAGAGATTCTCTTGAAGCTGCAAGTAATTTTCCAGAGATAGAATTACGTGTGGGTGCAATAAGTAAGCGTTAATTATTACTGCTTGCATAAACTAATTATTATACTTTAATTATTAAATACGTTTTTTTGAGGATCAACTTTGAGGAAAAGCTTAATAAAGATTCTCAATTTCAATTTTAATATCAGATGTCCTATCGTCCTAAGCTGCGAGTGAGACTTTTGGAGAAGGAAAAAAAACAAAATACTTCAAAATTAACACAAATATGTTAATAATAGAGCAGGTAATTTCTAATTAGTAATTTCTAATGCCATTATTTGCCTAGGTAGAGGAGACATTAATTTTAAGAGTGGTGCGTTTATTATATCGCAATTAAGATATTACTGAAGAAATTAAATAATATATGATAATATTCTACAACCTAGCCTCCCTACGTAAGAAATTTTTCGCTGCGGCCAAAATAATAAAACGACTAACAAAACCTTTTATTGGATACATGATTAATACAAAAAATATATTGTTTTTATAGTTTTTATAAAAACGTAAATGTTTTAAAGCCATCAACTTTAATGTCGCTTCCACAACTGCTCGTCTCGCTAGCCAAGTGTTCCCCTTTCGCTGAAGGGCAGAGTCTGCTGGAAGAAGGATTTCTTTCCGCTTCTGAGTCGCGCGCCTTTGATCACACTCATATCAAACAATGTTCAATTTAGCGAATTGTATAGAGTTTATTTCTTACATACTGTTTTTATTTTTGAAAACAAAATATCTATAATGTTAAAATTTGATACATATGTATAAAAATATCGATTTTACGAAAATGTCATCAACGTCTTGTGGTAGAACTTAAGGACGTGGTTTTACGCGGCTTTACTCTCGCCCTCCCAGAAGCTCACGGAACATGCACACAAAGGCATTTTAACCAATTGTCTGTAGTAATGGAGTCCACCCAAATATCGCAAATAAATATCTTATAAAATAGTACAAATGATCAAATATAAGTCTTTATTTCCGCACTGTGAAATAGTATATCGTTATTTTTATAAAACAGCATTATACATTTATAATAGAATAAATGTTAATTTTTGGGAACAACGTTATAATACAGTCCCTGGTAATTGAGACTTGCGCGAAAAAATCTGGGGTTGACAGTTCGGTTTACTTTCGCCCCTCACGATTCTCTCGCTGCGATTAGCTGAATGTGTTATGATGCAATTATTCCTCCCACAAGACGCAATCTCGTCACATTCTGTGCCGTAAGATGACATTTAATGAACAATTTTTTGTAACGAGAAAGGTTTATAATACTGGAATACAAAAAAAGGTGTAGGATACTGGAATTGAAAAAGAAAATATTTATAAGAAACCTTGGAGCCGGCTCGACACCTCTCTTCGCCGCCCTGCCGCGCCGCTGAATATCTCCATTTCTCGTAAAAAGCCGCGCGTTTCGCGTCGGTCGCCGCCGCCGCCGCCGCTGACGCGCGTCCGTCAGCGGTCATGCGCCGCCTCCGTATTGGGGCCGCGCCGGGGGCTCCGCTTACGGCCACGCCGCCGCCGCCGCTACCCTACATAGCAAGAAGAAAGCACCTCGGCCGCGCGCGCCAACAAGAGCAAACGCCCGCCGCCGCCACACGGACGCTATCTACGCGGCCTCTGCGCCTCCGCGCCGCTCGCCGACGTCGACGCGTTTTCGACAATAGACGCAGAGCGGCTGGGGCGAAGGCAGCCGCTGTCTGGGGGAGAATGCGGTCTGCAGGACGGCTGCGCTGGTCGCGAGTTTTCCGCGGTTCCTCCGGTCAACACCAGGCGAATGTCGGAGCAGGACCCTAACGAACGGGACGCGGACCGCACGCGATCTTTCCTTCCCATTCCTTGTCGTATCATATCCCTTACACGCGCTTTCACTCACGTGCACTATACCATCACACACGCTGGGAGTTCAGTCGGAAGCTTTGTGCTTGCTCGGATGGAGCGGTGCCCCGCTGTTGGAAGATTTCTGTTCGGGGGAAATCCCTGCAAGAAGACGTAGGTGGGCGCCAGATGTCGCCGTCTAAAAAGAGAAATATCACCACCGTTGCGATGCAAACAGCCTAGCGATACAACCAGCGCCGCTATACAAACAGCGCAGCGATACAAGCAAACAGCGCAGCGATACAAACAAACATCGCAGCGATACAAACAAACATCGCAGCGATACAAACAAGAACAACACTGACGGCAGTAAAGACCTTGGCAGTTGACGGTCTCGTATTTCTAACCAATCAATCATTGCGACATTTGCAATTTACATGTGTTCTCCCATACTTAAGATTCTCGTCTACAGGAAGTGCCACAACACTGCCTCAAACGACACTTCTTCAGTCGCCAAAACACTAAATTAGCTCCTCATACAGAGTCATCCCTATAATACGAGTATTAATAGCTTCTAGATCTCCAACGGCACCTTCCGTACATTTATCGCCTGTCAGCATCTAGCCGCGCGAAAGTATTTCAAAGGTGCAAAGCGAACGGCTCCAGTCTAGAATTCCAAAAATGCAGCCGCCCGGCTGGCACGGCGAAGGGCGGGCGCGCAAGAAAAGCGACTTGACAGGAAAATCGGTGTCTGGCGAAGACAATGGCGTCCGCCGCGATGAAATATTCATCCCCGCGGCACAATCGAAAGCCCTCCGCGCCGCACTCCGCGCGCGCACACGCAAACCCCGGCCCCGTCGCGCCTCGCGGGGCGCCCCGCCGCGGCCGCTCGCAGCGGAGCCTTTCCGCAATTCGGCGGGCGAACGCTGCATTCATTCGCTGATTAGTGGCTCACGCCGCGTCAATTGCTGTGCTCGTTAGTCCTGTCAGTAGAGTACGTGTTTTTTTTTTATCGCAGGAGGTGGCTGTGATATTTCCCCCACTAGATGGCGAGATTCTCTACCGACGTATTCGTCGGTAAGCAGGATTTTCCCAAACCAGGTATCTCCCACCAACCCATCCCTCACCGGCTCCACCCCCTCCGCACCACTCTCACCCCGCACCAGCCTAAACAAGCTCTAAGCTCCCTACCGGTCTCCCGGCATGTGTGGTAGTGTAATGTATATGTGTGTTAAAGCAAGGGGTGAGGATAGGACAAAGAAGATGAAGTAAAGATCGTGCATGGTCCGTGATTCATTTGTTGTGGTAGTGCTCCAGAATTTTCCTGGTTATGATGGGATAAATCAAAGAAGAGCAGCCGGCAGATAGAATTCTCCTCCAGACCACGGCCGGACGGTCAGACAGCGGGTGACCTAGCTATGGAACTAGAGACAAAAGTTCTGCCGCCGTCGTAACTCGAAACCTACGACATCCCGGTCAGACGCACTGCAGCGACATCCATTGGTGCCCTGAGCCACCTAAACGTGTACCTACACTAGACGAATATCGGAGCGGTACCTCAACAAACGGGCCATGGATCGCTCACAATCTTCCCTTGTCCATTATTATATCTTCCTATTTTCTCATTACACACACACACAGACACACATGTACGAAACTTTCAAAGGCGTCTGGAGCATAGAGCGTGTCCTGGATGGGGCGGTGTGCTGCTAGGGCAGATACTAAGGGGGAGAGACCCAAAAGTTGCTTGTATAGGACGGCGCCGGAACTCACCAACAAGTTGGGGAGGAGCAACGCATTTCCAGGTTATAAAATACACTGCGCCCACGTGATTAAATCATTACTAAAGCAGATTACTCCCCTGGAACCACGAAAAAGTCCACTAATTTTATTTAGGGGTGCCCCTAATATGGTCGGATAAATCAAAGAAAACTACGGATCAGAGCAGTCGGCCGCTAGACTTCTCCTCCAGACAGCGGCCGAACTCAACGTAGCTATGGAACTCGTGTCGAAAATTCTGCCATCGTTGGAACTCGAACCCCATGACCTCCCTGTCAGACGCGCTGCAGACATCCATGGGGAAAAAGACGGGTGAGTGGTGTCCAATATGACTTGTGCAGCTTTCGAAGATATGATTCAAGAATATGACAATGAAATGTTACCATCATTCAAAGGTATTAGAGCTCTTCATTCTGAGTAATTCGTGGGGAATACGAAGATTGAAAAAGAATTCTTTAAAAATGATAAGGAATAAGAAGAGAGAATCGTATGACAAGCAGAAAAAACGTGCAACTGACATATTGATGTTTTATCTTGCAAAAATCAATGTATTGCGTTCTCTGTCTGTACACGAAATCACTCAGGCACCAACCCGACTCTCGAGAGGCCAGGATCAAGTGCAGGCACTTGGGACGTCTTGGCGACGTAGGGTTGTTTACTGCAAATGAAGGGTGCAACATCCCTTTGTTGCTTGTGGCCCGACCACAATGGGATAGATAGCGTTCTAAAGATGGTGATCTCATCGAACTGCAAAGAGGAGGAGGAGGTCGAAAGGCAAGAACAAATGTATCCTGACACTCATTAACACTCAAATTATAATATGGCTCAAAATATATACACAAAAAACACAAAAATATGTCACACACACACAGAATGCACCAATCAAATGAAAATGCTCTGTCTAAAATGTATAGAATAAAAAATAAAATATTTCAGTGAGCAGTTCTCAAAATTAAATTGAGACCTCTAAATATTCTGAAAGGTAACCTAAGATATCAAACCTATTCCTATAAGATCCTTTCTACCTAGAGTTCACTATTAAAGAACATATGGCACACCATTGTAGAAAATAACTTTACATCAGAAAAAAGAGAATTCTTGCATTCTTATAATTGTCTTATATACCATTGTTTAAATATTCAATATTATTTATAATTATTTTAATCTTTTCATATAAATTTATCTCAATGTTTAAGTAAAATTACTGGATAAAGTTTTAATACAATGCAAGTATGTAAATGATTTATACACATGTATAAGTTTCCCAGTAATAATTTTTACTATACTCCCTCCTTTCTTGCCTCTCTGTCAAAAATCTTTAGTACCATGAAATAAAATTATTATTTCTTTTTCTGAGTTCGAGTGGAGTTATACCCCCCTTCTTTCTGCTCCTTCTCCGCCAACCACTTATCATCTTTGATAACTAGACCTTGAGTGTGCGGGGAAAAATGGATTGTTTTCTCACACTACTAAAATGGTTCTACCATCAATCTAGTAACATTCTTAGTTACAAAATACACTAATTTAATTACCTGCAGTTCTCAAACACTCTGCAGCCCAATGCCTCAGGGCGAAATTTCCCAATGTGAGAATAAGAAAATGAACGTTACATTCAACGAATTTCCAGGGGGCGAATGCATGCGTTGGTTCTTGCTTCTTGGC
>BOPP01000106.1:3550008-3618164 GCA_017312745.1 Gryllus bimaculatus
CTCTCTCTCTCTCTCTCTCTCTCTCTCTCGGGTGTCAGCTCGGGCCCACGCGCGTTCTTTTCCATGAAATTATTGAAAGATTACAAAGAATCAGGATAATCGTGAATTTGAATCCTGTTAAATTGTAATAAAAAACTAAGTTTTACCAACAAGTCCAAACATTAAAAAAAGCTAGTTTGCTGATCCATGGGATTTTTCTAGTATGTACCTGCATATATGTACCTGTTGTATTTTTCGGCGTAACGATTTTTCTACTGCCATAGTCATAGTCGAACTTTCTCGGTATACTATGCTTGTCGATTACATCTCTGACGTCGGGAGTAAGCCTTCACACTACACATTTGAGTGAGCGGTCACTACATTCTATCTTTTTTTTAGTGTGTACTGTGCAGGAGAACAATTTAAAAACGCACGAATTTTGCACAGCCTTTAGGAAGAAAGGCTAATTCTATTGGCGCCACGGTGGTGGAAACAAAGGGGCCATCGTTAGCCCCGGAACAAAAAATTAGGAAGTCCACGCCCAGTGCAAGTGTCCGAAAGTGGAGGCGAGTCTGGTTCTGTACAGCGCAGCTCTCGCATTGCAGCCAGCCAGCAAACCTTGTTCAACACGGCCAGAACATTACAACGTGTGTGTACCCGGCGAGTCTAAAGCGGGGGAGGCACTGGCACGTGACTCCCCAAGTATATAGCTAGTGGACAAAACCGCCCGGCGGGATTCAATTACGAGTGGAATCCCCATGCTGATGCGCATTTGTCCACCACGTGACAAGAGCTATGGTTCTGCCCGCTAGGGTTGTCTGGAGTCCTGTTCTGGGGCGGCTTGCTTTAGGGATGGAGGCGTGCAGAGTGCAGCATTATTCCTTAGGAGTATTAATATTGTATTTTTTTATTAATTATTTGTAAATAAATCTGTAAATTGCAACTCCGTGTTAGTGTACATACTCCATCACGACGACGTCACACTATATTTCTGTATACACGATGGTACAGAAAACTGTTGTTCTTCTAGTGACGGATAATTAAGTTTACGGGGGTGGGAAAGATCACATGAGCAGACAGTCCTCTAGCATTTACACGCGTGAGAGTTTCAGTATCGACAACTCTTTATTTAGAAACGTCTTCGTGTGCATCCCGATCATGGCTGCCTCTTCCGTTGCTAGTCGCTTAACAACCCTGATTCGTTTTGTTTGATCTCGTATCTATTGTACTATTCCCAGTCAAAGGTTAAACGTCAGTGCAATTGTAAGCAATCTTCCCTATTTTACATACGTCAAAGATAAAATCGGGCAACTTATGACGTGGGTGGAGTGTTACGGATATGGACAAAAATACCGTTGATAAGATGCCATTTCTAATACCTATGGTTTGGCTACACTCACGAAATCGTTCAGATGAATTATATCTATTTGGTGTAATATACAGTGCCTCATTCAGCTGAAATTACAGTGTCGGTTTTTGATACTTCTCTTGAAGTACATAGTGAACTTGGTGAAGAAGAATTTGATTAAACTAATAACAATTTTATTGAACATCAAGCTCAGTTTGAAAGGCGAATTTATTCACCATGAGTAGGGTGATTTAAGACTATTCAGGAGGGCATCTGAGCTCCTAGCATGTAGACTGTGAGACAAAAACCTAATTTAATTAGATATTCTACAACTGCACATACTTTTCCGCCGTATTTCTAATTTTTGCAATTTTCCAAAATTTAGAGACTTCAACAAGAAATGAGATCTCAACCATTCTTTTAAGCCTTGTTATATTCGTGAATAATATTAAAAGAGAATTTCAAGTGTTTTTTTAGAAAGTATTTATATTAATATAATTTGCATTAATTTCAAGCAGAAATTGCGCGAAAACTACACACTTTTTGAAACAATTTTCAGGTCCTTAAAAATATCTAATTTTTAGAATAGATTTCATTTAAGACAAAAATCTTCATATTTTGAGATTTTATAGGTTTTAAGTGTTAACTTTTGGTAAGTTTCGAAAATACAGAATTAGTCGGAAATTTAGACTAGCACCGATTTATTTACTGTTCTTTGATACATACGAGGGAAACACTTAGAGAAAAAATTGGATTCATTTTTGAGAAAATAATTCTCTATTTTACGCAAAGTTACATGAAAACTACTCATATTTTCTAAAAATTGTATACGCCATTATTTCACGATTTGTCTTTGAAGAACAGATTTTGTAAAGGAAATTTTTTTGTGATCAATATTGTAGTTGCAGGAAGATGTGGAAAAGAGTTTAAATATTTGCAGTTTTCGAAAAATTACAGTTGTCAACGAAAATAAGGCATGGGCCATACTTTTAAGCGTCCTTTACTTTCCAAGGACAAAATTTATTAATAAAAGTTGGAGCCATTTTTGAGAAAATTTTGAAAATATAATTGAAGCTTCATGTACAAAAGTATTCTTAAATATCCTTGACAAACTTGAAATTTGAAAAAACAAACAAACTTGAAATATAATAATGAATATCATTTTTGGAGGAAATGACCTGCACCGTTTGGCGTTGTTGCTCGCGCAGGTTACTGTAACACAACTGGAACCAAAATACGCGACCGACACTTAAAAAGACAATGGTGAATTTCTAATATTGCAATTTCCAATAATCCAAAGTTTAACGAAAATGGATCACGTCATTTTTAAGCGTTTTTTACTGTATCAGAAGAAAATTTTTAAAGGAAAAATTAGTAGTCTTTTTGGGAAAACAATATAAATTGCACTAACTTCAAGCAAAAATTTCGCAAAAGTTACTCGTTTTTTCCCAAAAATTTTGAATACCTAACTTTGAGATTAAAAAAAATTACCTATCCTCAATATAGTTGTTTTGCAATTTTTATTCAATTTAATGACGACCACGGCATGATGGTCGAAACGTCGGCACCAAAGCCTTCTACGCAGCTGGGACCCGGGCAGTAACGATCCAAATTTGTTAAGTATTCAGGTTTTCTATTTCTTCCATTTCAGTTTTGGAAAACAAATTTTTTGAACAAGGCTAAATTTTCGAATGTTCACTTGATACGAAAAATTGATGTCAATTTTGGATGTAAAACGCGACACTTAGTAATAAAAAAGTGTAAAATGAAAGTTATCGAAATTGTTTCCCAGAGATGTGCTGAAGTGATAATAGGGATAAACCTTGGAAGCTCTGCACCACTAATTGAAAAAACACAATAGTGCAACGAACACTAATAGTTTAAAATCAGATTTTGAAATATGATATGATAATGAATTGAACACATTTTGTTCCAATCTAATATCTTTGTGGGTGCTATTTTGGAGTTGGATCAAAGGAAGACTTTTAGTAATATATTTTATCTATCACAAACAATCTACGAGAAGTCTCAAAGTTTGTTTTTGTAAGTAAGCAATCAGATCATCAAGAATTTGTAATATGCATACTTGGCTGTCTGGGGCGCGCTGGAGTCTAGACACAGTAGCAAACGTTTCGGCGGTCAGACTACGACCTTCCTCAGGGCGAAACTTGCAATGGCAACTGAGCCCGTATTTACAAATATTGCGCTAAGCCCGGCCACTGGGTTACTTCGCTACTTTGCTTCGCTTCTACTACTGGGTTACTGGGATGATTCTGTCCCTGTTATGCAAAACCCCGGGCAATGATAATCACGCCATATTCAACATTTTCTCTCTTTCATTCTTCATTATCACTGGTGAGGATCAGAACATTAGGCCTGCTGTTTCTCCGTTTTTCTGCCTCAGTCTTTTTCCTATCCCGTTTTCGGCATTTCATCTCAAGTAGCGTACTTGATGCATGTTTTCTTGCAGAAGACGTCTCCAACGTCCTACGCGAGAGCGATTCCGCCAGCTCACCGCGCGTCGACGACGCGTCAGCCTCCGCTGTGACGTAACGCGCGGCGCCAGACAGCGCGGTGGCTCCCTTCCGCCGAGGCAGCCAACGCCACGCACGCGCCGCCGCCAGTGTTGCAGAATCAGTCCATTGCAGCGGAGAGCGGTCTTCAGAGCATCGCATACGCGCCGCACTAATCTGCTTCTTTCCCCAAATGTTGCATCCACTGCCCTTGTTCGCTTCTTTTTTTCTTCCTCTACCGTTTAGGGTTATCCCCGTCGAGGATCGTATGTTCTCATAGCCCATTTGCATTCACGTTCACCCTGATTTTGACATAAAAAAAACTCCTCATAGCCTTGATGAAGGTTCGCTCGCAATCAAGCCCACTCGCTGCGGTCGGGCAACGGTTGACAATTACAGGCTTGTGGCGGTGAGGTGACGTTGATAGAATCGTCTCTCCCACTAGCAAGCTGCAAACAATGGCCCTAGTGGGCGGTTCCTGTGTGTGATAGCTCTGTGCTTGGCTCCGTCCGACCGCGTTGGCGATCGCAGGCGATCTATGTCTGAAGAGACGATGGACCTCTCCCAGAGCAGGTGACAAGCGCCAATCGCCTCTCTCAACGGAGGGTAGAGGGACGGTTGCTTGAATTATCGAACCGCACTTGATGACGGCAGACCAGTGACGGTGAGAAAACGTCATTCGACAGAGCCATCATTCCCACTATAAGGACGCAGTCAATGTTCTCTCACCAATGGACGCTACTCTACATCCAACAGTTTTCTTCCTCTCTCTGAATTCTTTTTACTGTCGAACAAGAGTAGTGTAGACAAATATTTTCTTTCTCTCTCTTACATGTTATCTACTAATTGAAATTATTTCGTTACCACCTTCTGGTTTTATGTATTTTACGGAAACTAAGCATCGCGCTCGCATTGATAGGAGGGCTCCCATTGGCTGCGTGAACGGACCCTGCGGTGCGGCGTCCGTACTCTCTAGTGGTGCAGCCACCGTCGTCGCTCGACGTCTCCGCGCCACTATGCCATTCTCTCGGTCTCTCTCTGTCTGTCTGTCTGTCGCTCTCTCTCTCTCTCTCTGTCTGTCTCTCTCTCTCTGTCTGTCTCTCGCCGTGGTTCACGCTGCCTCGGATGTGCAAGAGCGATAAAAATGTCGAATCTAAGAGTAAGTACTGTGTGTACTGTCTGTGAATTGAGCCTTTCTCTCCTCCCACGAGTTGAGACAGGATTTCTCCAGCAACTCGCGAAATTGGGAGGTTTTGTGAGCCTACAATTATTATATACGTAGTTGTATCGAAGTATTTATTTTTTATTTTGTCGATTGACTTTATTATAATGCTGGCTGAACACTGATTTTTGAGAAAACTGCAAGTGCCTAAAGTTTCGTCCAAATCATTCAATTAGCCTAAAAATAGTCTAACATTATGACGTAAGTTTGTTTGCTTTCTGCACTAGTGTTTCTGCAAGCTTTAAAAATTTCAAAAATTGCTCATTTTTAGAAAAGCTTAACTGAAGTGCTCTTAAAAAAGACTCCAGATTTCAGGTATAATGTACATATAGGCCCAGGTTTTACTGTTCATTAATTATTATTTATGGTTACATAGCGCGCAAGGAAAGTATTTCCGCATCGTGCCGACTCGGGGGCTTCTAATAAAAATTGTTCGTAGCAACCAGATCACGGGGAAAGAAATGAAGGGGACAACTTGCAGCATCTGTTATGATTAGAGTGAGTACGCAATTTACGTTTCCATTTGTTACAAGCAGCTGTTCCTGCAACCAACAGAATTTCTGTTCCTATCACTCACACCAGCCACTGGTGCCACTGTGGATAAACGTTACTGGGGGCCAGGGCCGGGGGCAGGGCCGGGGGCAGGGCCGGGGCAGGGCGGTGGCAGGCCGGGCGGGGCAAGGCCGGGCCGGGGGCAGGGCAGGGCCGGGGCAGGGCAGGCCGGGGCAGGGCGGGCCGGGGGCAGGGGCCGGGGGCCGGGCCGGCAGGGCCGGCCGGGTGCAAGGCCGGGCAGGGGCCGGGGCAGGGGCCGGGGCGGGCCGGGGCAGGCCGGGGCAGGCCGGCAGGCTTGGGCAGGGCCGGGACGGCAGGCCAGGGCGGGGCAGCAGGCAGCAGGCAGGCCGGGGCAGGCCAGGCCGGGCCGGGGCAAGGCAGCCGCGGCCGGGGAAGGGCCGGCCGGGGCAGGGCTGGGCGGCGGGCAGGCAGGCCGGGGCAGGCCGCCGAGGGCAGGCCGGGGCAGGGCCGCGGGCAGGCCGGGGCAGGCCGGGGCAGCCCGGGGGCAGCCGGGGCAGAGCCGGTGGCAGGCCGGGGCAGGCCGGGGCAGCGCCGGGGCAAGGCCGGGGCAGCCGGGCAGGGCCGGGGGCAAGGCCGGGGGCAGGGCCGGGCAGGGCCGGGGGCAGGCCGGGGCAGGGCCGGGGCAGGGCGGGGCAGGCCGGGCAGGCCGGGGCAGGCCGGGGCAGGCCGGGGCAGCGCCGGGGGCAGGCCGGGCAGGCCGGGGCAGGGCCGGGGGCAGGCGGGCAGGGCCGGGCAGGCCGGGGGCAGGGCCGGGGGCAGTGCCGGGGCAGGGCCGGGGCAGGCCGGGCAGGCCGGGGCAGGGCCGGCTGCAGGCCGGGGCAGGGCCGGGGGCAGGGCCGGGGGCAGGGCCGGGGGCAGGGCTCGCGAGCCGCGAAGAAGCGCGCGCCGGAATGGCATTCGGCGATCCAGCGCAGCGGCGAACAATGGGTTTTGTGTTGCGGCGCAGTCGCGGCGCGCAGCTTCCTCATCAAGCCGCGTTCCGGGAACCCCGGGAGCCCGCGCAGCCGCCCCAGAACAAAGCCCCGGCGCGCGCGGCCGCGCCAGCGCCTCCAGAAATTTGTCCTGGAAGCGCGCCCGCACACCTGCTGCTGCCCCACGCGGAGCAGCTCGCCTGCGCAGATTCCGGCCTCTTTTTCACTCCATTCTTCATCTACACTTAGCGTCCCCTGGCGGGGAATTCGTCGGGAGTTGTGCGTGTGAAAATGCACATTCCCAAATGGAATTAAATATTCGATGATGCGGTGGGTTACCGAAAGAGTTCCCGTGTCCAAAAACCCGGTATTATAGACCAGGTACGGTAACATGGCTCTTAAAGATACCTACTGTCACTTTTACACATATGTAACATACTCTCAAAGAAAATAATCCCTACTTGCTATCTTGGGGAATCTAATTACATATCTCTTCTGTTTATTGATTTATTGAATCACACCTGAAGGTACTGAACGTATGATTTCGTAAACCACAATATCATTTAGAAATAAATGTATTAAAATTAAACTAATTCAAATGGCCGTATTAAAATGTTTAAATTTTGTTTGAAAAGCTTTAATATTGTTAAAATGAAATAGCTAACATTCGAGAGTTTGATTAAAAACTCCCTGATTCCAATTTAAACCATATCCAAATTCTGTCTTTTAAGGAAAAATGTCATGAATAAATACTATTCAACTCTTGGATTATAGACCAATAGCGTTTCAGAATTTGTAACATATCAGCCACTCGAAGATGCCGTTTACCTAGAAGAAGGCAATGTTCACTTTTAATCGTTCACTTCTCTTTACTTAGCAAATTACGAGGAACTAGTTGCTGTAATTTCTTTATTCTTTTATTCGTTGTGATTTTTTTGTCCTATGTTTGAATTAATTTTCCTTGAAGTACAAGTAAAATTGATGAAATTGTTCCTCAGGAACATATTTAAAACAAAAGATTCAATGTGAGTTACCACATCAAGAAGTAATAAACGTTTGTGGGCTTGCCAATATTTTCATTTTGAAGTCATATTTAGAAGGAACAATTTTAACCAGGAACATCATTCGTATATATTAAATGTGCTTATTGCCTTAGATCAACATTAACCTCAACAGTTACAAATTTTGTAGTTAATAAAGTTCCACCGAGTTCATACCTCCAGTATCTACCGAGGATATATCTATAGTATCTCATGTTCAAAATGTTGGTAATAAGCTACATTATTCTAAATTAAGTGATCATACATGTTAATCATATGCCGTAATCTTGTTCAAAGAGGTACCTTAAAGATTTTTCTTTGTTTAGCGTAATAATAAAGATTTTAATATATTGAATGAGAATTTTGTAGTACTTTTTCTACTTTCAAACTTCATTAAATATTTCATGAGGAAACTTTCAAAACTTTTAAGCATTAAATAATGCAAGCGGTCTCCTTTGGGGAAGCTTTTACTTGCTCCAGTACCCCTTCTCTTGAGTCCGTGGCCAGGTCTTACTGGTTTTCGGAATGATATAGACGAATCCACTTCCCACAGACGATCCGGAAGAAACCTATTGGGTTTCTATTTATATTATCTCAGATTGTTTCGTAGCTTTGTCTCTATTATAAAAATTATTAATATTTATTCATTAGTGAGGTTGTCATTATTGTGTAGCAATCATTTATACAACATTTATTCAGCGAGTATGTCAGAGAGAAAACTCAGACCAATTATTCAGCATTATTTATCTCCTTCTTGAATGTTGACGAAATATTTTTCATAATACCTACGTAATGGAGATTCATAAACTGAAATAGGTTTGTAATAGGTTTATTAACCTGACCTTTGCAGAACTAATATCACTTTGCGTTAGTAGAAGAAAAGTTGTTCCTTCTTGTAAATACAGATTGTCGCTCATATATTTTATTCACTATTCTAAAGTAAAATAGATAAAGTTATCAAGGAAATTAATGAGCATATTTTAAACCTCACAATATATTTTTTTTAAAGATACAATTTTGTACGAGGCGAAAAACGACTCGTACTAATAAATGTAGAATATTTGTATTTCACAAACATAATCATCCATTCTAGTATTATATATTCTTAAAGAATAAATTAATGGTGCTCCTACAGTAGATATTTTCTAGCATTATTTGTAACTTAAGCAATTTTCAACAAATTCAGAGAATTACATGAAAATGGAATCTGCACCATTATTATAAGTATACTGAGGTCTATTATCAGTTCCATTTGAGAAAAAAGTAAAGAAAAAATATGAAGCCTCTTTTTGAGAAAATATATTTTTATATTACCTTTACTTTAACGAAAAATTACGCGATAACTACGCATATGTTCTAAACGTTGTACGTGAGCAAATTTACATATTGGCCAGTGAAGAACAGATTTTATTCAGGGGAAAATCTCTATCTTTGATATTGTAGTTGTTGTAGATATTCAAGTTTTCCAATTCTCAAAAATTCAGAGATTTTAACAAAAATGAGACCTACGCCTTTTTTAAGGTGTTTTGCGCTATTCGCAGAGGGGATATTAATCAATGGAACAATTTTTGAGAAGTACGTATTTTATGTAAAATACGCTCAATAATCGAATTATGCGTTTGAAACCGGATACGAGATCTTCGAGATCCAATGGGGAACAATGGACGTTAGGATTGGCCCCTGACAGACAAACGTTTTGCTACGAAACAATTTTTTCATTATAAAGGACCCCTAAAACGCGAATTCTGACTACACAACATGTTAGATGAAGTAATTTGGTTCAAATCTGATCAAAATGTATCCACTTCTTTTATAACAAGACCGCACAATACGAGTTTTTCTCTGTTATCTCGCCGATTTGGCGCGGACATTCGATTACTTTTCTCTTTTCGTGCCCCGTCCGTCGCCTCGTAAGGGCGGGTGCAACAGGCGAGCGCAAGTGTGTGGGGTAGTAAGCGCGGAGTGTGGTGTGGGGGCGGGAAGGAGGGACGTGGGGCGCCGAGTCACGTGTTTAATCACAGCCTCAACGTGACCTCGCTGTTCAAACACGCCGTCGCGCCAGTCTTCGTCGTCGTTCGTCGGCGGGGGGGGGACCGCGGAGGCGCGCGTAAATCACGGCGCTAACAACTGGACCACCGCGGCGGCGGTGGCGCGCCGCGCGGCGCCCCCTGTAATTTCGCGCGCAGCGGCCGAACAAGACGTCCGGCGGAGCGGACCCCAATTTAGCCCATTAGCGGGCCGCGGCGTCCGGCGGGCGGCGTGGGAGGAGGGCGGCAGCCACCCAAGACGCCGCGCCGCGACGCGCCGCGCTGCGCTCGCCGTTTGATGCAAACCATTTCAGGGGCACGCGGAAGCCGGCGGGCAGGTAACGAGCCATTCATTTGGGTTAGAGGGGGCGCGTGTTATCAGCAATACCTCCGGTTTAAGTGGCTCTGATGTCACTGCAGTGCCTCTGTGATCGGGCTGGGAGGACCCTGGGTTCCACGTCCAACACTGGCAGGATTTTTGACACTGGCTTGTCACTTCGGTCGAATTCAGAGGCTGCCTGGAGGGGAATTGTAGCGGCAGGTGGCTCTGATCGGTAGTTTTCGGTGTTTTTCCACATTTTTTCAAAAGCAGAGCCCTAACAAGCGCGCAGTGGATCGCGCGCGATCATTTCAATTCCCTGACCTATCCTCCCCCCTTATCCTCACTTACGTGCGCTGCACTACTGCACATGCCGGGGGACCAGAGCTAGCACGTGACGTTGCATTGCTATTGGAGAATTCCTGGTTTGAAAACCCCTCATGTCGGCGGTTGGTCGGCGCCGGATCTCGCCATTCAGCGGGGCAGAGCACCGCCACCGCCCGCGATTACAATATGCACTTTACTTACGGGACTAATAAACGCTCAGAATCACTAACTAGTCTACCAATTATCACCAATACCTGCTGTCAACTTAATTGTTTGAAACTCTGTTTTGAACAGAATAGTATGAGGACGGGACTTGTCCATAAGATGTTTAGTTTTGTGAAATGTTGTCAAATATTTATTTGTCAGGCTTTAATTTTTCATTAATAGAGAAAGCATTAATAGAACAATTTGTTGTTAAATAAATGGATGAACCGCTGCGAGATTAATAGTTTTAACTATGGTTCGTTTCGCATAATACTGAACGTCAAAATAACTCGGAAAAATGCGTTTGCCTCTATTGCAAAGTTTTTCTGCGTTGATTTCGAGTGCTTTAGTTCATCCGAAAAATTCAAGTGCAGTTTATACTGTTCTGCTGATTTGGACATTCCTTCTAGAATGTTTGTCTGAATATTTTGGTTCAAGTGCGACCGGAACTTCGTCCTATTGATTAATTAAAATAGTGAATATAAATATTAATACTTCACGCTCAGTGTTATTTCGCGTCTTTTACAACGTTTTCTTTGAAATATTTGTGACCACACTGGCAATGCTTTTATTCTCACTCTTTTGGTTGAATTTAATGACCAGCTACATAATGAGTCATCTTCACGACTGACCACATATTTTCCCATTCCTCTTTTGCGTTGTGCCAGGAGACTTCAATTTGTGTGACTCCTCTCCCTCCTTTGCGTGACACACAAACTCAATGAATATCAAATTGCCGGTCGGCAAGCTGACGCGATTGTAAGGAGCTTTTTGCTCAGGCGGTCAATTGTCATAGTTACCGCTCAACCAGGCTGCGCCATGTAGGTCACCGTAGTTCACAAATAAATTAGTTTAATAGTAGTGCATATTTTCAGAAGATTTTCTGTGATTAAAGTACAACAGTTAAAATCAACAATCCATAGAAACTGCCCAATATCATATAACTCCAGTAGTAATTTCAATTATAATTCAGTAGTATAATATAATACCACTCTTAAGATCCATTTTGGTACGCGTGGCAAAACTGAAATAAACGCCCCCAAAATCTATGAAAATAAAATTCATTGCAAAATTAGCTCATCATAATAATATCCAAATCCCCATGGTTTATCATCAAATATACAAAGAGTTTAACTTACCCTTCAATCACATCACATTTCTGCTCACAAACATGTTTGGCCAGCTCACCTCAAATCTCCTCTCTTGAAACATTCGGGCTCAGTAAACCTCCCACACCAATGACATAATGATAAATAAATATCCTTTGAACATATTGGTATAAAAATTGAACCTGACTAGAGAAGTCAATATGCACCTTTATGCAATATAATAGATTTTTCCTAAGAAAATAATTATTTGTATATCTACCTAAATTAACCAAACGGGAACAAGGACACATTGTTTTTGGACGACCGCAGTTAAAGATTCAGCTATCTGCCGTCCGTTAAGAGAGCAATCGAAGCAAATAAGTTAGAGCTGAAGACGAAGTGTAAGGATCCCCTCTCGAACCCGCTCCGCCCCCGCTCCGCTCCCGCTGCCGCCCGCTCCGCCCGCCGTCCCGCTCGCCTGCTTCCGACCCCCGTCCGCCCGTCCGCCCCCGCTCCGCCCGCTCCGGCCACCGCTCCGCCCCGCTCGCCCGCCTCCGCCGCTCCGGCCCCCGTCGCCCCGCCCGCCCCGCCCGCCGCTCCGCCTCGTCCGCCCTCGCTCCGCCCGTCCGCCCGCTCCGCCGTCCGCCCGTCCGCCCCCGCTCCGCCAACACTCGCCTCTCTCCACCGCGCTCCGCCTCCCCGCACCCCGGTCGCCAAGCTCCACAATGCTCCGCCACTCGCCTCCGCCTCCTCCTGCTCCCCTGCCACGCGCCCAGCCTCATCACGCACGCTACGCCACGCATCGCCACTGCCCCATCCCATTCGTCCCCCGAGGCGCCTGAACGCGAGGGCTTTAAAATTCATCGCCCCTCCCCTCCTCCCTACCCGCGCCGAATGGGCCACGCGGAAATCACGCGTGTGCGCGCGTGCCGCCGCCCGCGCCGCCACCTGTTGCGCGCGCGGCGAGCGGGCGTCGTTATCGCTCCCTCCGCGGCGCCGCGCGCTTAATCCGCTCAGCCCCGCGGGCGAAGCGCTCTGCCTCTGTCTTCCTCCGACCGCGATCGTTCGGGCTCTTTGCGAGCACGTTTCTCCCAGGGGGTGGTTTCATTAGAATAAATTGGTAGTGAGAGACTTTGAAAAATATTAAACAATTACATACAACAAACTAAACAGTTATATGGCTACAAGAGCACATACGTTCTCGCATTATTTCTAAATTTGCAGTTTTCGAAAATTTAAAAATTTCAACTAACATGAGAACGGCACCATTCCCTTAAGCGTCCTTCACACTATCCAACAATAAAAGTTAATCAATAACGATGGAGCAATATTTTTCAAAATTTAGAAAGTGTCCAAGTCAGATCGTTTGAGAAATATCAATTTTTGAGAAAATCGGTTGAACGGTTTAGCCGCTAGCGTTATTAACAGACGGACGGACAGGAGTTTTGCCGTCAGTCGATTTTTCGGTATCAAGGACCATGTATTCTGGCTACACCACGTGATAGAGATTTTGTTGTTCAATTTAACACCCTTTTCGCGCAGCATTACGTAACATCCTCTCTACTCTGTAGCAGAAAGTAAAAAAATTGAAGAAAAAAATTGAAGCGGTATTCGAGAAACCGCCTTTTTAGCGGTTTGGTGTTTTTTTTATAAATTGCATAAATTTAATGTACAAACTACACAATTTATTCGTTTACTCAAAAACATTGTGCATGACTTTTTAAGCGCTGATGTTTTAAAACAAATTTTTTAAGACAATAACTTTCAAATTCGTAATGTACAAATGTTACAATTTTGCTAAATTCGAAAATACAGTGATCCCCGAATTGAGACTAACATCGTTCTCTACATGCTCTTTGTGGTGATGGAAGAAACCACAAACATCTACCGATCCGACAGTGGTGGCGTGAGGTAGTCAGAGCTCTGTTGTGCGATAAATCCGTTACTTCGCCGTTCGCCACTCCAATAAACGGCGTGGCGGGGTGTCACGCGTCCCATAGTGACAATATTAACTTATAAACTAGTGAACCATACAATTACTTCTGATCAACAGTTCATCGAAACAATTTTGATGTAGTGCGATGGAGTGGCTCCTTGATGAGATCCGTGGAGGGTAGGGACTACGGGAATGCATATGAAATCCTCTTCATGGATATCAAACCTTCCCTCTTCCGTAAGGAAGGGGAGATTTGAAGGTGAAAATGTCAATCTGGATAGGTTTTTTTTTTGTTGCAAAAAGTCGGATGAATCAACAAAACTGTTTCTTTTTCATGTCGTGCAGTAATGATGGAGAAGAAATTAAGAGTGTAAATCCTATTAAACTCGCCAGAGAAATAGATAAAATGGGCATGTTTCAGTCAGTGGTTCGACAGAGATATGGCACAATCATTTTTAATGCCGTACTGACGAGCAGATAAAGAAAATCTCGTATCTAAAAGAAGTAGTGAGCCTCCAGATACATGTGTTCACACACCAGACCTTAAACCTCTGCAAGGGTGTGGTGAATAATGAATTCGCATCGGAAACAGAAGACCTGAAAACCTTCGTTCACTCTGAAGGTGTGTCTGACATTTACAGGATCCAGCGGTGAGTGATTAGGGTACTCACCCATACCTCAACGCTAATATTGACCTTCGATTGTCTACCTCTGCCACAAAGAATATCACGGAGTTGATACAATCTCCGTGTTGGGCAGTATGAACCAAATCCTCTGCACTACTTTCAATGCCAGAGGATCGGCCATATGCAGCCCCATAGCACGACGCAGTGCGAGTATACTGTGGAAAAAAATCAAGTGACAATTCGAACTGCTCCGCAGATCCAAGGTACGTGAACTGTTCTGGGAATCATCCATCGAACTCGAACCAGCGTCCCGTCTTCTTGAAAGAAGATCCGGGTCTCAGGGAAAGTTTCATTTCTTGAGGCACAATGTCGATACCAGACCTTGTAAATATGGATGGAAGTTTCGATGACACCGTGAGCTAACAGAAGAAGACATCAAATTGCGAAACTGAAAGTTTAACTTAGACACCGCAAGTTAACTCTGTTCGCGATGCTGCCTGACAGGTGTCGTTTGAAGCCTTGCCCCTGCCCTATCTGAAACAAAGAAGAAAACAAAAACTCTGTTCCGGAAAACGCTAGTTCTTTTCTCTTCCGAATTTTCTACTTGATGTGGGTTGAACGTGCCACACCAAGGATTTGGCGTGAAGCCATTGTTATTCCAATCTGTAAAGAACCAAAGGGCAGAACAATTACCTCAAATTACCACCCACTATCGCTCACAACTGTGTGTGCATGCTTTTAGAGCGACACGTCTAGTCTGAAGCCTGAAAAAAAGAAACTTATTTACACCTTTCAATGTACTTTCAGGAAGCACAGGTCACCCGTGGACCACTTAGGGTCCCTTGTCACACAGGTCTCCACTTATTTCGTGCTACGACAACACCTGGTAGCCATTTTTTTCGTCATAGGGAAAGCGTATGACATCATCAGAAGGTACGAAGCTTCGTCGCACCTTATCTTATTGGGCCTTAGAGGACGCCTTCCTTTGTTACTAGTAGATTTTCTTTCGACAAGATCTTTCCGCCTCCTCCTTGTTGTCACGTTATCCTCACGTCGCCCATCAGAAAACCATGTTCCCCACGGATCAATTCTGAGTGGCACTGTTTGCCATTGCTATCACTAGTGTCACATAAGTAATTCGAGAACCTGTGCTCTGCGAAGGGCATGCAAGTTATTGAGACCTTGTCCTCAATGAACTGCAAGGATGGAGCGATAGAACTGGATTCAAATTCTCTATCTCAAAATCCAAAATGCTTGCACTTCTGTAGAATTCATCACCTCCATAATCATCCTGAGCTTTTTCTTGGAGCCATTATCTTCCCATCGGCGAATCCACTACTTTTCTTGGCCTAACGTTTGACAAGAGTTTTACATGGGGAAATCATATTCAACTTGAAAATCTGATGTGTATCACCATTTTAACTTATTTCGTAGCCGTACTGGTAGATCATGGTGCGCAGACCGAATATGTCTCTTGCGGCTATGAGGGACCATCATCCGTCCTATGGGTGTTATTATGGGTCAAATGTTGTTTTCAATAGTGTTTTGCGTTGATGTTTTCTCTCCTAAGTATCTGATTGAATAATTGTGTTGGAATCAGTTAATTGAATTCTTTAGAATTAGCGGTGGCGGTAGGAGCGTGGTTGGAGTGTGAAGGATGCTATTGGCGGCTTTTTGATTGCATTGAGTGGAATTTTGCATTTTAAAGCCCAGCTTTCAATTAGGATAAGATGTAATTGTTGAAATCAGTAAGGAAGTATCGGAGTTATAGAAACATGTATCATCAGCAAACTGTGCAATGTGAATGCCGTGTATTTAATGAATGTCTGCGTCATAGAAATTAAATATAGTAGGTGATACTTGTAATAATCCTGCCAAGGTTGTTCTTGGGTTGGAATGATGTTTGTTTAGATTTTCTGAGAAGGATCTATTGCTGATGAAAAATTGTATGATTGAATGGATATAATGCAGAGTGCCTATCTTCTTGATCTTTTACATGAGTCTGTGACACCATGTGCGATCAAACGCCTATATTATGTCAATGAAATCTGCTATTCAGAGAGAAAGGAACCAAGAAAAACTACTTTTGCAATTTTTGATTGCTTATAAAATTTCCACGTTATGTTTCTAGACATATGTTGCTGTTTTCGTTTTGACTTCTGTGTAGCTCTGGATTCTGAAAACTTTATGTGAACAGTTTAAGAGAACTTCATCAAAAAGTTGCAAGTCATGGTATGAGTTTTAACATATATATCAGAACTAAAAATTTGTTGAAGTAAAGGCTCAAGAGAGGTAAAATACAAAATTGATGTAAAACTTTGTAACCGATGTATTTTCATAGGTTGCTGTTTTCTTTCAGTAGAATGAGCTTGGGATTTTGTGAAATAATATCCTTCCTAATACCCAAGACATAGAGGCGATCATAAATTCGTTGCGGTTTCAAATATGACAATGCGGTCGTAAAATAAATCTATAAATAGTTTGGATATGTGAATACGGACGTGAGCGCCTTTGTATAGCTACAACGCGAATCACTCCACTAATAAACCGCACGTCGCAGCACGGGAGAATGTTTCCCGAGAAGTTCAGTAATCCCCGAGACCTTGGACGTCACTCTCGGAAATCTCGGTGAAAACTATTTCCTAACCATCATCCCATGAGAAGATGCTGCTCTCCTGATTTGCAGTGTGGGAACAGTATGAAGTTAGTAATTGCTTGAAGATGTTTAATAATGTTAGAGATGTTTTTACTCATAAGCTTATCTGCTTCTTCCAGTTCTTATTGCTTATGTTGGTATTCTATTGGTTTTTTTTAGTAATAGGAACTTTTAAATGTCTTTAAAATGCAATGTTTATTAAATGTACACAATATTTCCCTTTTCATTCGCCCTGTATGATTCCTTATAGTTTACTATAACATTACACACGACTGTTTATTTTTCATTATTTCTCCAATCTCAATAACAGTTTCTGTGTTCTTAATAACTTCTCTTCCCTATGTGAGATAGAACGTTATTTCGATAGTGACGACATGGGTTGAGCAAATCACAGACAACGTGGCTAGGTATATACAGAGTTTATTTACATTTAATACATGGGCCACGTGCCTTTAGCTGCAGGAGCTTTCGTTCCTTGTTACCATCTGCCTTGCGATGTGAGCCTGGCGCTTGTAACTGCGAGCTTGCGGACTCCCACGCGTACTGCGTCCTCGCGAAAGCCTCGCGACAGACTTTTCCGGAACAATGGTCCTCCCTTTTTTCCCATTGCCCCCCTTCAGTAGCCCTGGAGAGGCGGGAGT
This sequence comes from Gryllus bimaculatus, assembly GCA_017312745.1. Taxonomy (NCBI): domain Eukaryota; kingdom Metazoa; phylum Arthropoda; class Insecta; order Orthoptera; family Gryllidae; genus Gryllus; species Gryllus bimaculatus. The sequence goes on from BOPP01000106.1 coordinate 3,567,419, forward strand.
TAATTCATATACGGGAGAATACAACTTTCTTCAGCCAATTAGGCTTATGAAGCGTAGGGAAGGCGGTATCTTAATTCTTATTACTTAAACTAAAACTTATATGAATATATATATCATATATATATATATTATATATATATATTATATATATGTAATATATGTGTATAATATCGTATATTATACTATGTATATAATGTGTATATATAGTGTTATATATATGTATAATTATGTGTATAATATATGGTGTATATATTATGATATATATGTATATATCATATATGTATATAATGTATATATATATATATATATATGGTAAATATATTATATTATGTATATTATATATACATATACATATACAGTAATATTAATAACTAAAATTACATTTTGCCTTGTTTGGGCTTGCTTTTTGTTAGGGACATTCTTCATAATTTTTTACTCAAAAGTTACTTAAATACATCTTCTTTTTTTGTCTTCGTTTTTTTTATATTAATTTTCATACGCAACTCTCCATTCTTAATGCTAGATGAACAAACACGTTCACTCAGCTCATTCCCACTTCGACTTCTCTCTATTTACACTTCATAGAAACATTTTTAATTCGCCACGGCGCCACGAGCGAATGAGTGAAGTCGGCGGCCGGCGCGCTCGTTTCCGGCTCGCCTCCCACGCGAAATAGTGACACTTGCCGTCCCCGCGTCGCACAGCTGCGGGGGACTTCGTCGGGGGCGGCGCGCCGAAGGCGAAAAAGCGCGTGCCGCGTGGGCCCCTGCTCTGCTGTGGACAGGCGGCCCCTGTGCGCGCCCCTGTTTCGCGCTACGGCCGGTCTAACTTGTCCTTTTGCGAGTTCTGTGGTTTGCCTGCCTTCGAAGGCCCACTCACAGTGCAAACGTAAACCAGATAAGCAAGCGCATAGGATATAAACATTAACAAAGTAATGTCAGCGTATATCGCAGCGTATGGATGCAGGTGACTAAAGGACGCAAGTGGTCAATGGCATCTGTCGTGCTTTGCGTGATAGGGAGACTGGATACACATCCTCTTGAATTTGCTGTGCAAACCGAATATGGAGAAAAATGGATGGGAATGGGATAATTACTCTTTCTAACAGGGAAGTAACGCTCGCCGCAACAAAATTTTTAGGTGTAAGGTCTAAATTCATGAAGAATTAAGGAACATTTTTCTAGGAACAGGGTTCGGACCATTAGGGGAAACTGAAATTAGGGAGTGGGAAAACCACCGGTTAGCTTGAGCGGAGCCTAGAATGGAGAGACATAATAAGTTCAATAAGCTACAATATGTAAGTTAATCAGTAAGTTTTTATGTTAATAAGTAAACAGTTAAGAAATAAGTCCATAAGTCATAGTTAATTGATAATAAAGGTTAATATAATAAATAAATAAACTGGCATAATAATCAAGCACATTAGGGCGGAGGTAAGGGGGGGATCGAAAATATAAGGGCAGTAGGCGTTGGTGGCGGACGATCTTCTGTGGCGCTGTTTGATTTCAGGTGCTGAGGAGGCAAGCACTGGAAGAGACGGCGGGACGCCCGCGCCAGAAAATAAAATGCAAAATAAACGTTCGGATAGATTCAAGAATGTACACGCCTTCTGACGGCAGGTTTTTTCCCCCTTCAGGGGTTTTTTCCTGAGCCGTACTTAAATTGGTGTTTTTCCGCGGCTTGATGCGATGGAGAGGACCATTTGGGGTGAATACCAGAATTCGAAACGATTAGAACGCGAAGGATGTCGGTAATTGTAATGGCTTAAAGGCCTTCGGCCTAGCCACATAGGATCAAGTAAGCTAATTTGTCTGTAATAATTACCTATTAAATAATAAATAATAATAACAAAGTATTCACAATATCTAACATAAACGTAAGCGAAATTAGCGTTTATATTGGTTGTGAGGCATTCTAGTTTACTGTTGGTTGGATGTGAGAATCCATTTCAAGGTATCGACTGTGTCCATGGCCCATATTGCAATAGTCCTTCTATCGATTCGCTCCAATTTCAATTCTCGATTTTGAATTACCGTTCTGTGATTGGTTCATTTCTCATGTCTTCAGCTTCAAGCATGCAAGCTTTTAAGTTAACGTCGTACGTGTTATGCTTGTGCGAACGCATTGTGAATGAGTCCGCTTATGGGCGTAGTCCTAACTTTTGTGCTAACACAATGCTTATGTTTATGTTTGCATTGTGAATGGGCCTTTGGCCTCCCGCCTACATACGCTCGCTGAGCCTCGTCGCCTCTCCACGGACGCAACGGCGCCTACCCTGCCGGCCGGGACCCTTGCAATTAGTCCTCTCCTCCTCCCCATGGTGGCGCACTCCGCACGTTGGAAGAATGGTGTGTACAGAGTTGCCGCGTGCTCAGTAGCGACCCCTACAGCCCCTAACACGACTTTCATCGAAAATTTCTTTCAATTGCAGAGCAAAATCATTCAGCACTACGTAGGAGCTATTATAGGCCTTCAGTTTGTTTAATTTACAAATACAACGTCTCTTAGTTCTTAATATTAGGAGTTCTTATATCTTAATAACGTTATTACCATTTTTCTGTTCGATCCGAAGCGTAGACAATTTTAACGCACGAGATTTTCTATTTGCATGAACATTTCTCACTCATTTAATATAGTTTTGGAACTGCTGTCGCGACAGACATGCCGTTGTCGACGTCAGTCCGATGAATTCTGAGACTAACCAATGGGACAAAGGGAATTCGAATTTGCAAATTCAAAAGTTAGCAAATTCAAAAATTTGCACTCACATTTTAAAATATGCATATAACCCTTATTAAACATCTTTTATTAAACAATTTCATAAAAAACAATATCATCGATATTGAACCTTTGCAATATAATTTTTTTGTTTGCCATTTTTAAAAATACAGAGAGTTCGCCGAAAGTTAGACGTACATCAACTTCCTTGCCATTCTTTGCAACATACGAGGAAAGAACTATATCAAAAATTTGGAGCTGTTCTTTGGGAAATTGCTTAAAATTGATGGAAAATTATCAAAGCTTCAGCAAAATTATACAAAAACTACTCGTATTTTTGATAAATTCAAAATGACGTTATCTGAATACTTGGTTTTCATTAACAGGTTTCATTAAAGACACAATTCCTATCTTCTTTCTTCTTAAATCTATCGATGAAAGTAATACTCAAGAGCAGTCATCAATTTATAACCAGAAATACCTCAGAGAGCATCAAAGAAAGTAATTGGACGGAAAAAGCACGTAATGAAAAATGAAATAAAAGGCTGAATTGAAATATAGGAATAAAGAGAAGCTTAGGGCAGTGAAATTAATGGAGATGTATTATGGTATGGAAACTTATAAACGGAAATAATAGGTGGAGTGGAAGCGCAACGATGAAAATAAAGAGCTGAAGTGATGGGTATCGTTTTTCCATTAGTGCTGCATGGTGATTGACATTTTGTGATGAAAGCAATAGTAATTATTTCATCGTGAAAGAATATCACTGAGGGTAATGGTGCTGGTGGTGGTACGAGTGATAGTTATGGCAACGCAGTGGTTACAACGTGAGCTTGTTGTCATTTTATTTCCACAGTTGATGATTGCGCCGTTTAGTTTAACTCTGTATATGTAAGATGGCTCAATAGCTAACAGTAATTAAAACTTAAATCTATTACATGGTCACAAATGTTTGAGCTTACATACGATCTCCTCTCATCCCCGGGCTCCTGTAGTCCTGATCTAGTTCGAAAATTTTATCGTGGAAAAAGTGAAAGAGAAACTTATTTCACATGATGGTAGTATATGATGGGTTTTTCTAAATTTGTGTACTGATAATGAAGGGATTTGCGATATGTTTGAGAAGTTAATAGCTAGGTAGGTGATGTCTTAGTAGGTCTGTACTTTCTAAGTTGAATTCTTTGGGTAATTGTTTATTGGTAACATTCCAGGGAGCGTGTGAAATAATTCTGAGAAATTGGATTTGTACGATTTGCTGTTTTCTTGGGTTGTTTTTGTTGCATTTAACCAGATTAGACAGATGTATAATAACAAGGATCTTGTTATTGCTTTGTATATTTTAATGCTGAATTGCATGGTAAAGGGTAGTATCTCTGCATCTTTCTACTCTAGTCTAGTGCCTCTTCCGCGATATTCTAGGATTCGAGTCCTGGTGATGGAAGGATTTTCGACACTACATGGCTACTAGGTCGAGTTCAGTCGCTGCCGGGAAGAGAATTCTAGCGACAAACAGCTCAGATCGGGAATGCGAGAGAATTACCCGTTCACACGGGCCACATACTATTCGCGATCTTTCCTTCCTCTTCCTCATCTACGCTGGTCGACAGTGATTTTGTTAAATGGCTAACTGTAGCTGTTTCTTATTTAATTGGCTCGCTAAAGCCGAATACAACCAGAAAAGTTGCCCACCGGGATCAGTTTTTGTGTAATTGCACATACACTAAAACTGTGATATACTTCGCAGATAACTACCGGACGTTTAAGGTAAAACCCTGTGTTTATTAAAAGGCAGTAGTTGCCAACGACACGTAAATTTCTCAAAATATATGAAATAGACGCAAAACCGGTCAAATCAGTTGAGCAACTTCGGGAATAGCGAAATGAATTGCGGTGATTCACTTATACGACGCTCTGACTCGGTGTGACATGTTCGTTATGCCACTGCGAGTCAGAAAGAAAGCTGATAGTACTGTATTGTGCAAAACCCAGCTTCACGTTGCGTTCGACTGTTCATATTTTTTTACGAATAAGTTCGTTTCAATGCAGCGAGTGTGTAAACCATCCAAAAAATGTGTGTGCTGTGTGTCACTTACTTAGAGGCTGGATTAATGTCAATTCACGACCTATGCCATTTGCGATCCCCTTGGTACTGAAGGAACTAAAGAACCACTCCTCAGACTGATATTTCTGCATTGCACAAGTTACTCAATCAAAATCGAGACCAAGAAGATCATTTGATATCGTAACTTCAATTCAGTTATCACGCCTTTTCCTCACAGCACCCTTCCAATCTCACCGTAAACGGACAATTGGAGGTTACATTCAAAAAACTGTGGCGATTAATATTTAAACAAGAATAGCGAAAATAACGACAGTGAAGACCCATATTTTGATAGAACATCTACATAATAGAATCAATACGTTGGAATTTAATGATATAGATCGTGATCTAAACTTGTCAAAGAATCGGGCAGAATAGTTGACGTCGCGATTGCAGGACTGGAACCTCCTTCCTACAACTACTGTACAACGTCGAAGCCCGTTCTCCGAGGAAGGCAATATAGTTGTACTGATGTTGATGATTTACATTTAGACTTTTTTCCTGAAAATCTCGGCACTGTGAGCGACGAACATGATAAGCGATTCCACCAATATTGGAACAATGGAAAACGTTATTATGGAAAATGTAATCGAAGTATGCTTGCATTCTATTGCTAGACAATAAAGGGCATGTTTTTCAAGTGAAATACAGTAAACAATCGTTCAAAAGTATGTTTTTATTGAGATTATTATATGTAAGTAAAGTAAATACTTTACTTCAGTACTTTACTGTAAATCACTTTACAACAGTGTGAAAATTTTAATCTATTTAAAAGAAACCTTGCCTATTACAAATAAATGCCCTGCAAATTTGAAATCAGAGAAGTATTTTTCATAAGAAACAGCTATTCTTTTCCATTTAACATACAATTTAACGACCTGTGTTCTCATCTCTTACCTTCACACTTACACTCACACACACTAAACTAGCACATATTTCGAGAGACCGGTTAGGAGCTTAGAGGTTGGCCTCACTGAGGCGGTGCTCTGCTAGCGGGAGATACCTGGTTCAGGAAATCTCTGCTAGCCGACGGGTAGGTCAACGCCGATCTCACCATCCAGCAGGGGAAGATCACTGCCACTTCCCGAAGAAAAAACACTACACTTACGGGACTAATAGCCGTAGCAGTTGACGCGCCCGGAATCTCTAACCAGTCACAATCTCCCTGGCGATCACCTCCCGAGTGTGAGGCCGTTTCGACGCCGCTGCGCTGCTGCCAGAGGGCGCCAGCCACCGCGGGCGCGCGTTTTGCAGCGGACTGTAGCGGCGCGGCACCCGACGCGTTTCTCATTCCCGCCCTTCCCCGCCCTCCGCCCCCGCCCGCCCCACGCCCCGCCCACAGCTCTCGTTACTTGTTAAGGATTACTCCGGGCGAGGGGCCCGGCTGCTTTTAACTCCGCTGCCTAACCTAAGGTAGCCTTCGGCGTGGCCAGCCCTATAATTTAGAGCGGTTAACATCAATGAGCTCTGAACACACAGGCTTCTGCTCGCCCGCCGTCCGTCCGTCCGTCCAGCCCGACCGACCCGACCGGCCGGCCGGCCGCTGCCGCTGCCCGCTGGCTCTTCCCGCGCCGCGCCGCCTGGCAGCGCCACAGACGCGAAGGAGACAGAACCGCCCGCGCGGCAGGCCACCGGCCCGCCCTCCCAGACGCTGCTCGAACGCCCTGCCATCGCCTCCCACCCCCCGGTTCGCATCACACACGCCTACCCACCGACGTCTCCCGACCTCTCCCGACCGCCTGAACTGCCCCCCGACCACCCCCACCTCCGACCCGCCACCACCCCCGATGGCCCCAAGTATCACCTACTCTCGCCCTCGACCACCCCCCCCGATACTCCCCGACCACCTCCTGACCATGACGAGCCGCCCGAACCAATTCCCCGACGACCTTTGAACTCGTTTTTTAACCACCCCGACCCACTGCCACCGACCGGGCCCCCGACCGCCCCCATCCCCGATGGTCCCCCAGAAACTACCTAACCCACCGCCCCCAACACCTCCGACCATCCCATGACCAACCTCTCGACAAACATTGACCTCCCCGCCCTGAACTCACTCCCCGACACTCTTTGGAGACCGTTCCTTACCAACCCCGACCTCTCGACTGCCCTGATAGCCCCCCGATCGCTGCCCACCACTCCCCCCCCACCCGCTCCGGCTGCCCGCGGCCTACATTCCAGCCCAAGAGGTCGGGAGCGCCTTCAGAGCTGCGCGGCACACAACGCCATCAAAGAGGAGCTCCGGTCTATTTCTAATTTAGGATGGGGCCGTGCCGTACACTCGCGTTCGTACCGGAAAGCCATTAATCACGCCGACCAGGTGCCATCGACGTCGCTCTGAGAGGCGTTTGAGAAATGCATTCCAATTTCTTCATTGGAAGAATATTAATGAAATAATATTTCACGAGCACCGGAATGCGTTCTGCACCTCCCAGAATGCTGTAGTACTGTAATTAGTGGAGTTGAACGGCGGCGCGAGCGGGCGGTGGGGCCGGGACCCTGTGACGCGGCGCCGGTGGACACGCGGCTTCAAGGTCGGCGCTTCCAAGGCCGCCTAACACTCCCGCGCCGATGGGGGTGGGTCAGCGATGGCCACAGCGTAATCGCTTCACTGATACTCTGGCGTACTCTCACAGCCAGGCCTCCCCACGAAATCCGTGCAATCTGCTTTTAGAATCAATCTCTCGATGGAACGAAATGTCTCGTGTAAATGTACAATATCTAGTGATGGTGGAATTTTGAACTTTAAATTTCCATGAATTGTACTTTGAAAAGAAGTTTATAGAATTTTATAGCATTATAAAAATTAAGATTTGACATTTTTAGCAATTATTATAAAAAAATATTAAGGTAGGAATCTCGGAGTTAAAAAAAATATTTTATATACATTTTAGATTTTCCCATTAAAATTCGGAAATAAAAAAAGTAATATATTATTTGCCCTTTGTGAACTACAACCAATACAAAAGCGTACGAAGAGTAGTACAACGCGTGAGGAGTGAGGCGTGCGCTGCAGGCCAAGACCTTAAAGCCTTCGTCTTCTTCCCTTCACCATCTCGGTACTGGAACTGACGAAGCTGAGACCCCTTGAGCGCTTAGGCTTTCAGTTTTTTTTAAATTGTTATTATTTCTCTACCTTGTTTAGTCAGTAAATTTAAATTATAAATTAATATACACGGCTACTCAAATTAAATTTTTTCAAACATCGATGTCGTATGCTAGTTAGAGAACAAACAGGAAGGAAACAATAAAATGCAATTTAGCAATTATTTTGCAGATTTACGAACATTTCCCACTTTGTACGTGATTTTACAGTTTGCGATCAATTTCGAATTTTGAACCTTCTGAAGTATACTATATAGACCGTCAATCAAACAATTACTATATTTTTCCGCGTTTGATAACATTTCGTATTTTTAGCAATTACTAAAATGTACCATGTCTAACAAATCGTTGGACCATAACTTCCGTTTACCGTGTCAGAAAACGTCTCGTCGAAACTTGCATTGTTAACTCATCAACATCAAATGTTGATTATTGATATTGAAACTTGTTTTCTCTACCGAATGGTGATTAATTTGTGTTGTGTGGTGATCCGAATGGTGATCCATTTGTGGTGAAATTTCTGCACAAGCTCCAGAGTAAAAAAGTATTGACTTTTAGCAAGGTTGTGAGGTATTTCCTCGATTTGAGGCAAGATATATTGTATCTTCCATTGTCTTTTTGTCCATAAAGAAAATAACTTGGCGCAATTTCTTTTGATCTGATGCGTCCATTTTCTTTGGTATTCTTCATACAAAGATGATTTGCTAGGTACGATAATTCCTTGGTCAGGGGGTTTCTGGACTTCTTTAACGATGGTTTCTTTTAATTGAGGGGGTACTGGTAATTTTTTCTTGCATATTGTGAGATCATGTGTGGTATGTGTGTGGTATGTATGGTGTTATAATATAATGTTTTACTACGTTGGTAAAAGAAAGATCACAATTCGGATAGTAGAAAACATCTGAAAATTCTAAACTAACTTTAAACTGCTTCTAGATCATTATTGAGTTGTGTTATAAGAATTTCTACAATTTTCTTTCTGATATATAATTAATTTCTAATGGTTGAATTGAACAATGCTGCCAATATTGGGTGCTCAAATTTCAATTAAGCAGCTGATTCAGTTGAATACTAATCTAAATTTTCCGCAAATATAACTGCTTCAGAAAAATGATAATTATTGTCAGTAAAGGTGAGAATATACACTTTACCATGTTTGATGTTGTCAGGTATTGGTGTCTAATGTTACTTTCTTTTGATTTCTAAATTATTGTGCTTCAGGGGTAGGAGAAAGTAAAACAAAATATCTGTTTCGTGTTGTATAGAGCGCAGAGTTGCGAAGAAAATCTGTTATACACTCTTATTTTCTTCGAGTAAAGCAATTATTCGAAAACTACTGAACTACTGCTTCACGCTTATTTGAGTGAAATTAGCCATCGTTCCCTCGAGTCGAAATATTAGCGGTAGCTGTTAAAAAATTAAACTTTTGCAATTTTTCCAAAAATGAGAGATCTCTATGAAAATGACCTTTACGTTATCCTTAGCTAAAGTTTATTTTTAATAAATTGAAATATTTTTGACAAAATGTTGAAAATGTTGAGGCTTCATCTAAAATACCTCCAAATTTCAAAATATGCGATTCGAACTCAGAGAGCATCATGTTCACTCAAATTCAGAAATATCAATTGTGGAGAAAATCGGCTGAACGGTTTTGGCGTTAGTTTTTCTCATAGACAGACAGTCGGATGGACGGACAGACTGACGGACGGACAGTCGGACAGACGCATGGACAAGCGGTCAGACGGACGGACCGACAGACAGATGGACGGGCGGACAGATGGAAAGGCGGACGGGTAGACGGACGTTTTGCAGTCAATCAAGTTTTCGGAATAAAGGACCCACAGAATGTAGATACTATACAGGTGTTTCAAAAATAGAGGGCTTAATTTCAAGTACGTAGTCCCCATATGTAGACTGTCAAACTATTTCGTTACAACATGTGTCAGAAAATGCTTCATTACGAGTTATGACCTTCACAATGCTGAAATTCACCAGAACATTTTTTCTTCCGCAGGTCGTTGCCGTAAAAGGAGACATTAACAGGACACTCTGACGGTTCATTTTGAGGCGAAAGTACTTCCAGTGTTGCGTTCGGCGTTCGACTGTGCGTCATGAACTCAAATCAGGAGCTGGCAGACTTCATGCACGGTAAGGCTGCGATGACTCGTCGTTTGTACAAGGAGAGGTACCCACAGCGATAATACCCAGATCGAAAGACATTTGTACGTCTACATCGCCGTGTGTGCGATCATGGATAATTCAACTCTCCTGGTTTGGGGAGGGGCGACCACGATCTACAACTCCAGTGGTAGAGGAGGAGATTCTGGACGCTGTGGACGCGACTCCTCCTATCAGAACACGAAGGTTCGAGTTGCAAGTGAATGTTTGTCACACAACTGTCGCAATAGTATCGGTTGTATTTTTATCATTTTCAACGTGTTCTGACCCTGTCGCCAACAGAATACTCTGCACAAGTAATGTTGCCACTGATTCTTACAACAATATGGTGCAAAATCTGTCTTAGTATTACCTACAGATGAAGCACAGTTCATACGAGATGGCATTACAAATTTCCACAATCAGCATGTTTGGTCTAATCAACAGATGCAGAAGCCGGTATCATTGGTGATCGATTAGTTAGACTACATTGTATTTGTAAACAGTCTTTCGGGGAAGGCGTACACAAACTTCGTGGAAAACACCATACATCATGTTTATGAAGACACTCCACTACTCAGTCGTCAACACAGTCACTTCTTGCACAATGGCGCTCATGCACATTTCAGTCGTACAACTCGACGGTCCTTGGATCAAAGGTTTCCTGCTGGATGAATTGGTAGGAGGTAGGATAGGGGAGAGGAATTGCTTGGTCTCCACGCTCAACCCTCTCGATTTCGTCTTGAGGGGCCATCTAAAATCGTTAGTGTATTCGTATCCGGTGCCTGATTTGGAATCGTTTCGGAATTGAATTGTGTTATCCCGCGAGGACATACGAGAGGACATACGCCTGGATTTTGGGATTGTGTTCTTAGATCAATGAGACATCGGTGTGAGGTCTGTATTCAAGCAGGAGGTCGACATTTTGAAAATCATCTGTAATGACAACGACCTGCGGAAAGAAAAACGTGTGTGTGTGTGTGTGTGAAATTATGTCTCTTATTTTTGAAAACCTGTATAGAGGAAAAAAGTTATCCACTTCTTTGTTACGATGGCAATAAGAGCTTTTCTCTTGAAAATTCGCCGTTTTCCGGTACATGATTACAGTACTTTCTCTTCTTACGAAGTAAGTGCGATGAAGTAAAAGCAAAGTAAGCAACTCGTACGAACGGGTTTCTTTCGTACTCATTTCAAAATGCCGGTCGAGGCCCTCTCGTCGCCCTTCCCTCTGCATTTCTTTTGTGCGCAAGACTCCTTTTCTAAATTTGTTACGAAGATTATTATTTTGTTCTGCCTGTTTGAAATGTTTATGTTATGTATGTTTGTAGTTTTCACGAGCAAAAATATTGTCCATTGGAAATGTATAGACAAATTCACGTACCGGTGCGCGATTTCTGTTACTTCAATGTATTGGTAATTTCATAGTAATTATGATATTACTTTTGGATGTATAATATAGGTGTAAATTTGAAGCTTAGCAACTCTTCATACATATTTCATACATAATACATACATCATACATATACATCATACATAAGATGGTTCTAATATAATCTAATCTTATCCCACGCTTAGAGGGAAGAGCCATCTTGAATATTACTAATATGTTTCATTTGTATATGCATTTGCAACAAGCCAAAAACACATTTGATCATCAAAGGAATTCCTGAAACGTATCTGCGAAATATCGGCAAATGAAAATGAAAGCATTTCTGAGTGTGTTGCTGTAGACTGAGATTGTTCTCTGGAAGTTGATGTCCGTCACGGACTTCGCTCGTGGATCTCCCATGTGCGATGGCAGCAGCCACAAATTAATCTCCGATGAATCTGCGACTGGCCTCGGCGCGTCTGGGCGGCCGAGCGGGGCGGGGCGGGGGGGCGGGGGGCGGGGGGCGGCGGCGCGTAAACAGGAGTCTGGTGGCGCCGCGCCCGACGTCTGTTTGACTGTTTGAATGGATTCCTAACACATTCCAGCAGCACCTTCTGCCGCGCCGCCGCCCGTGTGGGGGCGCTGTACCTTGAAGGCTCAGCCCCGCCCACGTCCCCTTCCGCGCCCCGTCCCCGCCCCGCCTCAACCCCGCCTCTTCACTCGACCTCACTCCTACCCTCACCCTCGACCTCGCCCCTGCCACCACTCTGCCACCACCCCGCCAGCGTCCCGCCACCGCACCATTCCCACCCCCACCTCCGCCCTAGACTAGTAGCCGACGGGCTTTCCAAATGGACGATCTGGAGAAACTTTTTTCGATCATGTGCTTTCTAGTACACATTTCTGTTTGCGGTGTAGAAGAGATAACCAACCTTCTCAAAAGGAAAATATGGGCATGAAAATGGTTAATTTTGAAGAGAATAAATCATCGTCTGCTACAATAACATTGCTAAACGATTTTTTATTTAATTAAACATATGATATTGATTATTCAATAGGGATAAAATGCATGTCGTTATTCTCCTAATAAAAAATAGTACTAAAGATTCTGTGACCACTCATACGGACAAGGAGAACTCTTTAATAGAAACGAATTTCCCTCTGGGATCTGCTACAGTCTGTTTAATTTCAAAGACAACAAAAGATCGCTACGCTGCTGCAACTGCAGCATCTGGAGATGTCATACGGATGCCGTGAGCTAAAGGACAATGATAGGCGTTGGCTTTGGGTGGTTACAGGATAGTGAGACTAGAGTCCTGATCGCAAAGGAACGAATATGGCTTTCAAAACGACTAGAACTAATGTATAAAATGACAAATAACAGTATTATAATTTGTTTCATTATTTATTTGTACTACACTGAAACGATATACAACCCTCAAAAAATCTGACAATGTAGCCAGTTTATTTCAAATCCAGTCCAATTCAAAAATGTTCCATGCTTTTCTATGGTCTTAATTATATTTTTTCACTTCATCTACATTTTCTTTCCTCAAATGATACTTTTCAATTAGTATGTCTAAGCGTTTTATATCCTTTTTGTACATCTGCATCTTCTCTCAATTTTAAATTTCTTCCTTCTTCAAGAAACATCATTATTTTAAAGTCTAGTATTAAATTAAATATATTTTATCGACTTTTATAACTTAAATTCTCAATTTTAAAACTCATTGTAGCTTAGCGTAGTATACACATTATCATAAACAGGTAAAATAAATGTATGAAATGGAAAACACGACATTTTTACACATCGAATCGAATCGAATTGAATTGAATCGAACCGAATCGAATTGAATTGAATTGAATTGATGTCTATTTGACGTGACGAGACTCAGTCTATGAGGCCTGCTCTTCCGTCTGACCACGCAAATTTCGCTACGCTCCTTTCACCAACCAGCGGAGAAAGGAGGTATTTCTTGGGCGACGACACAGGCGATTTGAATTTAGTTCAGAGTCGTCATTTTAGTTTGAGGATCTTTTACGTGCAAGTAAATCTACTAACATGGGACAGCCGGCTTTACTTCCTTCCGAAGGAAGGCGTACGAAGAATTTTTTCGCCCTTGAAAATCCACGGCTTCGATCGAGTTTGAATCCGCCAACTTGGGTATAACAGAGCGATACGCTAACCGTTACACCAACCCCGCGCGCAAACACCATCGCCGGCTGCTCTCTGCAGCAGCTTCAGCGGCGATCGAAGCGTGAGGACCTCGTGACGCAGCGCGCGCCGCCGCCCAAAATACCCCCGAAACCTGCGCAGGCCCCCCGGCCTCTCACGCACAGTCGGCGCTCTCTCGCTGGCTCTGCGGCGACTCTGTCACGGCCACGTCCATTTCAGCGGCCGCCCGCTCCGATCGGTAGTTTTCCGTGCTTTCTGCCATCAACACCAGCGGAGCAGTACCCCGACAAGCGAGCCACGTTCGGCACGCTGTTTCCTCGCCCCCTTTCTCATCATATCCTCAAAACCCTTACACTTCCACACATGCCGGGAGACCGGTCGGGAGCTTAGAACGTGTCCCGGCTGGGACAGTGCCCCGCTGGTGGGAGATATCTGGTGAGGGAAATCCCCGTAAGTCGTCATGTAGGTCGGCGCCAGATCTCACTGTCATTGAGTGAGGAATCACTGTCATCGTCCAGGATAAAACATTCATTATAATAATGGGACTAAAGTTCATATCAGTTGACATGCTCGGAAACCGGAATCAATCAATCATGCCTAGGAGAAAGTTACAATGTTCAAGCTCTAAAATTGGATGGCATCCTTGTCGGTGATGGTATCGTCGGAGTTGGTGGAACGTAGATAACTCCCAAACCCTTGAAGCCGAAAAGCGTCTCGTGATCATACCCCAAGTAAATTTGAAGATGTTTCGACTGATCGGTCATTTCTCAGAGACTAATCACAGAGGAATGAAGTTACCACCGCACACTTCGGTAGAGGTATTGGGTCGTTGCAGACCACTCGGTGCGAAGAAATGTTGTTCATTAAAATGTTACCTGTGCCAGATATCGCGCGACTTTGAGTGAGCAAATCAGGGGTCAATTGCCTTCTGTGCGACTGCAACTACCTTGTCCTTTTACGTTTGTAATTTGGAATCGACTATGCTGGACCGCCTCTGGTGCGTCATGACTTCTAAATGAAACGTACTGTTCAGAAAGTTATATTGCAAATTTGTAAGCTAAAGTATTTGAGCGGTACAAATCGAGTTTTGTGTCAAATCGAGTTGTGTTGGTTGATGAGTACTAAGACGGTGTTCGATCGATTTGTCTCGCGTCGTGGGCTTCCTCAGAAGTTAATGTCCTTTAATGGGACCATCTTCCAGTGTGCCGACAGGGTCCTAACTCTAACTTCCGAAATCAGTGGTGGATATGACCTTATCCTAGTACCCTGCTAGTGAACGGATTGTGGATATTTATTCCACCCAACGCCCTGCATCACTGAGACCTTTGGAAGGCAGGGGTGAATCTGTTAAACACCGCCTACGCAGAGACTTTGGAGCTTTATACGCCCGCTTTTGAGGAGCTTCAGACACTTGTGTAGCAGTGAAGCCGTTCTTAACTCGCGGTCTCAAACCCCGTTGCGTGACAATGCAGACGGATTTTAAGTTCTGAAGCTAGGGCACTTCCTGATCAGTTCACTGTTAACTGTATCAACTATTCCAAAAATGCTAGATTATAATATTACTTACCTTTATCGTCGGCAAGCTACGGAAATTATGTTTCAGAGGTTTTGGCGCTTATGGTCTTTGGAATGTGTTATTTGGCTACAACCGAGTACGAAATGGTGTGTTACCCGCCAGAATTTAAACAACAATAATGTTCTTTGCGTGAACCGAGCCCGGTCGAGATGGACTAACTCGCGTTGTGATTGTTCGTACCTTCGACCAATCACACAGCTTGGCAAGTTACCCGCGTGAATAAATGAAAAGCATTAGAGTGCTCATGTTTTATGCGTACTGCGTGTGCGGGTGGTAACCACGTTGTCTCCTTGAAATATTTGATCGCACGTTGTACGAGAGAGGGGGCGGCTTGTTGAAGAGGGGCATTTGTAATCTCTGCGCCCCCTTCCCCGCCCTCTGCTCTGCCCTCGCACCTCCTTTATCATCATACTCGGCGGATGACGTCCGTGCGGTGTGAGGTGGAGGGGTGGGGCAGTGAGTGGTCGGTAGCCGTAAGGTTAGCAGAAATTGCGGTGTTTTGATAAGCCTGAGCGGTTGGGTTGAGTCGGTAGGTCCGTCTCGCCGTTCAGTTTATTTTTAACTGCACTGGCGAGCACTAGGGCGAGGCGAGTCATTTGTTAGCTGTGCCATGCGCCTTACTCGTATGTACTAAACCTGTGTTGTGTGAGAATAAACGCGTATAGTTGCAAACAATCTATGTTTGTGTTTGCTTTAATTGTTTTAATTTGTCCTTTTCTGAGATGCGGGTTGCGCTATTTTGCGCATGTACCAGCACCTTAAGCTTCGCAGTCTGGTCGGGTGTTTGGGAGCGGGTGTCGTGTGTTTGGGAGGCGAACGGACGTGAACTGAATCAATCAATCAAAACAGAATAGTACGAATCTATCACTACAGTGTAATACGAATCTATCACTACAAACAATGGATTGATAAGAAGATATGAGGACGTACGTGTGAGGGAAATGCGATTCATTAGAAAATTTATCATTCATATATGTATATGTACATTATCGATATTTTTATTTCAATCTTCAACTACAATGCCACTCTTAAACGAACACCTTAGTAACATCTAAGACAACAGAAGATTGAAAAGAGAAGTTCCGTAGAAGTACAGTTCACTTAACCGTAACAGCTAATGAAATGAGAGGTATTTAGTGGCTCTTTTCAGTTAAGTTACGGTAGTGACCCACTGTAGAGTTAATTATGACGAAGAAATAAGAGCCTTGTTCAGGAAGATATTATAAAGACAATTGTATTAAGTCTATTGGGGATGTTGTTCGGTGGGCTTTTTATTTAGAAAATTTCGTTTAGTGATATAAACAAAATTCGATTTAGTACATAATAACATGGAGTCTGTATAAAATATGTAATAATAGTGCAAAATTCACTGTAATGTGTATTTTGCTGACTGAAAGATGTTTCAATACGATGTGCTAAAAGTACTCTATAAAGAAGTTGTACAATTTTGCTATTCCTTTGTAAAAATGACGATATATTAATTGACAGTCTAGCAATCGATGTATTGCTTTCCAAAAAGACAAATAAGAAGAATTAAGATTGCAAACATACAGTTTTCGTAATGTTCCAATTAGAAAAGATTAAAAGAGCTTAGAGTGCCGTTTTAATTACTCTATTTAATGCTATTTTCAAATAAGTCGAGCGATGGTTTATCCACGAATGCTTAATGGTATTAAATAAAATATGTACTTAGGTAATGGATGTTTGGAATACCCATGGGAATGCGCAGCCTAACAAGATGGGAGGTCACTTGCATATATGAGCTCCCTTATCTACAATTTCTTTTATTATCAATACATTGTACATGTGCAATAATTTTTAATATATTTTGTAATTTTTAAATAGTATCATGAGGCGGTTATAGGAGATATCGTCTCCAGCTTGGAATTTTCAAGGTAGTTTCGTACATTCTTCGATATTGAAATATTTTAGGACAATTTTGGATTTTTTGACCAACTTTAAGAGATTTCTTAGAGGAGGGGGACTAAATTGAATTGAGATACAAATATATATTCGAAAATGTCTTCTATTTTATTTTAATTCGTCTTTTTCAGCAGGCAATTTATAGTTTATGGAAAAATTAAGAATTTTTCTCTTTTCATTTCAGATTCATTTTATATAATTCATTATGATGTTATTTATTTATTTACGAACCAATAAATGGACAAAACCTCAATTATTGCAGGTTAACAAATGACATATTTCTAAAACGCACTCAATACAAAAATTCCATTATTTTGGGGAACAGATTTTAACTCGTTTACTCTAAGCTTGCAAATCTCAAATGACCAGTTCAATTTTAAGTAACGTAGTTTCAAAAGTAAAACTGAAATGAAGGAAAAAAATATTAAAATTCTCGTATTTCCAATTGTTTGGTGTATTCGTATTATCTTTCGCAAAATATTAAAAATATAATATTTTATAAATTCACGTAAAGAAATTAAGAATTGTAAAATTGGGAGGAACTTTAATGACTACATCTCCACAGGTGTTGGCTTTTACCAGTTAAAACCATGTTTTTCCAATATTATATCTCTTAGAAAAAAAGGCAATAATAGTCAAATATAGATGGGATAACAATACAAGGATTTTTACTAATGATACTCCCCGGCTTATCAACATTGTAAATTTTACAATTTATCACGCCTTATGTTCACCTTTCTTATCAGGAATTTACCTAATTTACGGAAATACACTATTTTATTGCGTGGGGCTGTAGAGCCCCTTTCAAAATTTCAAGGGGCCAGGGCCCAGGGCCCTCTTGGCTCTCCCTCCGTGTACGCCTGTGGGAATACCCCACCCCCAAATTTTCAATTGAGAAAAAGATGAAAAACCTATATATTTTGTGTTGGCATTTGTAAACAAAAGAAAACAGTACATTAATCGATTTCTACCGAGCTGACTTCGCATTCGGGAGGCTCGAGTTCAATCTCCGTGCCGGACGTCCTGACCTGGGTTTTTCGTGGTTTCCCGCGGTCATCCAGGCGAATGTTGGGATGGTTCTACTGAAGAGCCAGGACCGCGCCATGCGTCGCTAGCCGTATTCTTTAAGAATGTGTAGCCACGAAGTTTAAGAGAATTCGATACATCGGGGTCTTGGGTAGAACACCGACTAGGAACCTCCCGGATCTAACAGCGTCGAGGCCAAATGACCTTTACGGGACATATAATGGTTAAATACAAATCGATATCTGCTAGTATTTAGAACTATCATCACAGGAAGAAAAACTGCCAGATACATTAAAACGTAAATTCCATGCCACAATTTTAGCATTAAACTTCATGTACAAATGTATTAAGCTTCTTTTAATGTACAAGTACGTAAGTTTCATGTTCATTAATACTTTAATCTTCATTAAATTTAATGACGTTTCTGGCAGTGTGGCCATGAGGTGGAGGACGAACGCATCAGATGAGGAATGTGGCTCGAGGCGTCGGCTAGCAAAGCACGCGAATGCCGTAATTCAGAGGCAGAGAATGCAAAGCACTGCAGAGGATATCAAAGTGGAATAATGGAAAGGGAGTACCTCGAATGAACGATACTCAATTGAATATTCTAAATTTCGGAGAAGAAATAGTTGGAAAGGTACGAAACCAAACTCTTCGAATTCCGTAACTGTTCTTCAGAAGAATGCGTAACACGATTATATAACATTAACAAAATAATAATTACAAAATATTTCCATTGAAACCTCCCAAATCTATAGTCAAGTAATTAAAAATTGTGGAGGATTATATTAAGTAAAAATTGTGAAGGTTTCTGAGAGATGTTAGTACATGACTCCAAAATAATTAACATAAACCACTGAAATTCAACGAATTTCCCTCTAATATTTTTCTTAATGAAACAGAAACTAAGATAAGTAACAGGGTTAGGTGATTCAGGTTATCAATTGATGTCACTGCAGTGACTCTGAATGGGAGGTCCTAGGATTCGAGCCCCGACGATGGCAGGATTTTCGATACTAGCTACATAGCTTTGTGGAATTCAGACGCTGTCTGCAGAAGAATTATAATGAGTAGTTTCCCGTGGTTTCTTCGATCAACACCAGACGAATGCTGGGACAGTATCCTAGCAAACGGGCCACGGACCGCGCACGAACTATCCATTCTCTTCCATGTCCTACTTACACACATGAATACTTTCATGCAGTACACTACCACACATTTCGATAGCTAAGAGCTTGCCCTGGCTGGGCGGTGCCACGCTAGTGGGAGATACCAGGTTGATGAAAATTTCGCAAGCCGACAGGTAGCTCGGCATCTGATATTCTCTAGCGGATAAGATTACTGCTACCTCCCGAGGGAAAACAAGCACGCCCTACACTTACGGGACTAATGATCTTAGCAGTTGACGTGCCCGGAATCACGAATCAATCAATCAATCAGGATCAATGAATGTGAGAAGACATTTCTCGGAACTGTGGATGCCAGAGGAATCGAGCATAATCATCAGCAAATGCGAGTGGTTCCTTCTCGAACCCTGCCTCCGGGGCTCCACCGAAGCACTTTGGGCGCTCCTTGTTAACGAGGTAGCACGCGCCCCTCCCGCTCCCTCACCCCCTCCCCCCACCGCCGAATAATAAATTCCCCGAGGAGAAGGCGCCGCCTGGCGCGAGGGATTTCTTCGCTATTTAACAGCGCAGTCCATAAATATTTTTCTATTAATCCCGGCGCCGCCTGACCCGCGCCCCTCCACTGTTATTAACTATGATTTTGGGTTATGTCTTAGAATTTGTAACCCGTTGGTATTTTAACTGGCGCAGGGCGGCGCGGGGCACAGGAATGCCTCCGAAGGCGCGCGCGGCGCCGAGCGGCGCGGCGCAGCACGAGCCCAAATTAAAAACCGATATTTGCATAATGGAGCTGCGCCTTGAGACCGCCGCCCCGCTCGGCCCAGTGTTTGACAAGGGTCTTAATATTTCTTGCCTGTTATCGCGCCGTTCCGTGGAAGCGGCTCAAGACGCTGCGCAGCCAACGGTGTTGAAAACGACCGCCGGCGCCGCGCGCGCTCCGATAAAGACGTCTGGAGAAGCCGTCCCCACCGCTCAGAGCTCGCCTCTCCTTTGAGACGGAGCAACTCATGGAACGAGGTCTCGGTCGCGCATTGTAGTAAACGAATAGCGACCCTTTTTGGGCAAAGAAGAATTTAAAGTAATTTGGCATAAGAAATAAATTGGATATTCAGTAGTAACATATTATTAAACTCAAGTATTCAAACCTCATTCTGTGATATAAGCAGTCGTTCAATAAATGTAACTAGATATTGGAATTAGCGAAACAAGCTTGGTTCTGAGTGGAATGACGTAAGCTACCGACCAACTCAAACATTTTATTTCAAAACAGAGTTTTGAGCTTTGGTGTTTTTAGAAGGTGAACAGTTGTCACTATTATTAAGTTCGCGTAGTACTGATTTGCAAGTAAAAAAGAACATTCAGTTATGTACTTATCTTTATTTCCTTGGCTATCAAATGATAGAAATGCCGAAGACGGACATGAGCATTTTCGCACACATTTTGTAAGATTTAAAAGTTTTTTTGAAAACCTATAGCTCGCTTTGTAATTGGTTTCGAAAGAAATGTTTAATACGAAAGTTGTCGTAAATTTTATGATATTTAAAATTAATTTTAATAACTTTTCTACGGGCCTTAAGATTAACCTTCGGGTGCTCGCGAGTTAGTGTCAAATCCGCGATCGCGGTGCGGCATGTTTCCGCCGAGGAACATCCTTCCCTTTTCTCAATATTACAGCTTCTGTTGATCGTCAGACATGGGAAATTTATTAAAGAACATCAATTAGGTATTGCAGTAGATGAAATATTTACTGAATCGATTTTAATTGATCTCCAGAAATGAAATTTCTTCTACTTTGGCTGTACAAAACACTGATGACAAATACATTGAATATAATAATGGCATAATACAAATTTTAATTAAAATCAAATGAAGAAGGGAAACAATTTGATACGTAAGATGAAAATGGTAAAGAGGGGAAGAAAGAATGAGTAGGTATCTAAATAATGTTACAATAAAATGACAATAGTAATGTTAAATATTCACTGGTCTATGGACACCAATACGTGAACGGCAACACCTGCTAACAAATATTATTCCGTCATGGAATTTGCGCATACGAATTCCGTCTCTCAGCAGCGAGAGTTGATATTTTCGCCTCTTACGAAAATAAATGAGCCCCCTACCCCCGGGAGAGCTTATTTCCTGCGAATTGAGATTTCTCCCAATTATATAGACACTGAGGTGCTAGCGATTGGTCAACGCACCCTTTCCCTGAATCGAGCTTTGTCCAAGATTACCTGCACAGTGGTAAAGGTAGAATTACGCTTTTTTACGTAACGGTAGATTTTCGCGTATTTTTTCTGGTGGCAAATGTACTAAATTTGAAACATTATTTTTTTTCAAAATTCGAATATACGGAATTCGCTGAAAATAGGACCAGCACTCATTTGTTATCGTTTGGTATTAAAGACTTTCTCCCCATTTAGCAAGTACCCCTCTAAAAAGGGACTTTTTCATGGAACGTCCAGCAGTCGCTTGGTTCAGGGCCTGGGCAGCTTCCTGCGTTTGCAGGGAGGTGCGATGCGTCACCAGAGAGTCGTGTCGTGCAGCGCGTAATATTGTCAGCGCGCATTACCCTCAACGCGGTTCGCAGCGCGGGCGGCGCGCGGGACGGGGCGATGGTGGGAGGTAGGTGGGGCGGCGCGCGGGGCGCGAGCGGGGCAGCGGCGTGGGCGGAGGCGGGGGCGGCGGTCGGTGACGTGGCGGGGAGGCGGCGCAGTGGGGCGGCGGGGGCGGCGGTGCTCGCGTTACCCGGGGGCCCGGGGGAGGGATGTGCGGTTGACGCAGGAGGAGGTCCAGTTACAAGGGCCGCGGAGCCCCGCACTCGATCCCCGTCACTGCCGCTACGTCACGCCTCACAACTGCGGCCGCGCCCCCTCCACGCCCCCTCCACGAGTTCACGAGGGCAGCGCAGCGAATGCGCAGAACTACTCGATACTTTTCTCAAAGTAGTGCTGCTAGACAATGGAACAGACTTTCCCATATTGGTTTTCTATTTCCTTTAGTCTGGGTTAACTCTACGAACTTGCCATGTATTCTTGCCAGCTGCCATCTATCGCCGCCCAAAGTAAATTTTAAAAAATGTTCTTGCTTTTTCGGTTTCCTAATAGTACAACGGAAATATTATCTTAAGAATATTAAAGAACAGTAAAACATTGCCCTAAATGACAGTTTTCTTTGAAAAATTTGGAGCCGTTTTTACGAAAACTTTGAGAAAGTCTGGAGGGCTTCATTTAAACTACCCCAAAATTTTGAAAATGGTTTTCAAAATCTCAAAGTTTGGACTCGAGTCAGATGGACAGGGGTTTCTTCAATTTCGGAAAAATCCTACGCTCGGTTTAGGCGCTAGTAGTGTCCACAGACACCAGACGTACGATCGGACAGACGGTTAGACGGACGGACGGACATACAGACAAACGGATGTTTTGAAAAAAACACTTATCTGGGGACCCAAAACATGTAGTTTCGTTGAAATCTCGAAATCGGTTTTCCGCAACACTACAAGGAATTGAATGGTCGTGTGTGAAATGGCACAGATAAGAAACGCTTGGTAACTAGAATTTCTACATGATTGAACTACATAGAATTCATGTACACAAACAAATAAATAACACAAGCAGTGCAATTAAAGGATTCTTACTTTTTCACTTATGATTTCTCATTGCAGTAAATCTGAACATAAATAAACAATGATTATCATTTCTCATTTCTAGTGCTTAATAGATGGAAGGTGCAGACGTCGATGTGATTGAATCTATTGATGTTGATGGAATCTCGATGGAGATGATTAACTGTTTCGAAATGTTAATTGTTTTCGATACCGATTGTTTCATACATTTTTATGCTACTAACGAGGATACCTACCTCCAAGTTCTTTTAACTAGAGCAGATCGCCACCGTTTTCGACTAGCATTGTGGCTGATGATCGTTGAAAACAGTGACCTATGTAGAGCTCAGGAGAGTCTAATTTTAAAACTTCCTCTATCTGTTTTGGAGAATTTCTATTGTGCGTATACCTACAACGTGTTTAGTGTGTATACCTACAACTGGTTGAGTGCATTTTCCATTCCTATAACCTACGAAAAAACCTATAGTTTCTACAACAGATGGACATGTTCAACTTTTTTTTTTACAAACCATATATTTTCAATGCAAGACCGTCTTTGGGAATTATAAACATTTTATTTTTTAACGCAAGACCATCTTTTGGAATTACAAACATTCTTTCTTTTTGTGCATTTCAGTGTAACTGGCAGTGTTTTACTCGTAGTTTTTATATTATCAATAATTAATGTCACAAGGTGGTCTCGTCGGCATGCCTCAAAAATACCACAAATGAAATAACATTTTTAAGTAGCCAAAAATAATAGTTTGCTTTCTGTTCCAACCTTTCTACTACATTCTTCCGATAAAATCTTGGCATTTGTGGGAATGTAACCTTCATATTTTCGTCTCAAAAATTAGTATAGATGTTTGAATCTGTAAAATTAATTTAGATGTACATAAAGAGTCTTACCTGAAACTTAAGAATGGAAAATGTGGAATACTGACCTTGATATGTCAGCTTCTGTGTTAACTACGAGTAGTAGACATACTTGCAATATTTAACAAAGAGAATTTTGTCCACAACAGTGCAGTGCAGTGCTGTGCAGTATAAGTCCGTGTAGTTCTAGTTGGAAAATTCGCGGCCAAATATTATTATTATATTAGTGATTATTAAGTACTGATAAAGATTAAATACTGATAAAGATTGACGAGTGCAGCTTAAAACAAATGAAAGGTCAACTACATTTCTGGGAACCCTTTCCAATTAAAACATTTATACTTAAATATAACATTGTATGACATTATATACGCATGACATCACTAGTAAATAAATAAAACATAGTTAAAAAAGAATGACATTAGTACTTCAATGAGACGATTATCAAATTGGTTATGTGATGAGCCATTTACAGGTTTTCAAAATACTCAACGTGCCTCTTCCCCAAATGTATGAATTTTCCGAATTGTGTGGTAAAAAAGAAAAAAAGCAAATATTGTTACATCATATTGATAGGAATAAAATATTTAATTTTTACTGATACATCTTTCGTTTATTGCCTTCGATACCGAGCTTACTATACACTGCCGAACTTACTTGCTTCGAGAGGGTCGACGTTACGAGAGAAATGTGAAAACAATTGAATGACAATAGTAGTTCTATGAAGGGAATTATGAAAGGGAATTATTGGAGGAAAATAAGAAAAGTCGAACCAAGTGAACTTCTAGTTAATTAGTAAATAACTAAATCTGGATTATTAGAAATAGGTAAAAAATGAAATCGTGTGATGGACGTTAACTGTTTCTATGAACTTGGGGCTTTTTGTCACTGCCTCACCCATTAGAAGCCGCGGTGCGCAGACAGCTACTTGTCCAGGAAGGGTGCTTTCGAGCGCGTTGCGTCGCCCCTATCGCGCGCGCCCGCGCGCCGGCCGCCGCCGCCGCCCACGGCGGAGCGTCGGCGCTGATCGGCCGCCTACACCTGAGGCCAACCAAACAGGGCGCCGCCGGACCGGCGCCCCGCCCCCGCCCCCGCCCCCGCCCCCGCCCCGCGCCCGCCCAGGCGCCAGGAGGAGAACCCCCAGGAATTCGGGAGCGAGAGGAAGGAGAGGAAGAGCAGGCCTAGAGTATAGGAGGCACGTTATCCCAACATTCTCCGCGCAGTGCGCAGGACGGAGATGAACTCCCAGCGCCTCAATGGCAGCGCTCCAGATGCGAACGCTTCTTTGTTGCTGCTTGGAAGGTGGTGTTGTCATTGCTTTGGGCAAATATATGACAAGGCGGAAGTTTCACAACGCACTTTTTTTTTATATTGAGGTGTAATAGCAAAAATGAACCACAGTTATACTTAATATATTGCATTATATCATTTATAACCTAATACTTAAAAGTGATAAAATGCGATCTAGTTACTTGCATTTCGCCATCAAATTCTATAGTTTCACATTTATACTCTTTGAGTTCCCACACGGCTATTTCTTTATTTTTATATTGTTAGTTTCGTAAAAATTCTATTATTTTCGATCTAGTTTTTTTGGGCATATTTTTCGCCACTATAAGGCTCGCGCATTCAAATAACCGACATGATTAAAATATAACTTTTCCCTTATGAATAGAACGAAAATCTCTTCTTTTTATTCAAGTTTCTCGGACAATTAACATTAGATAATATTTTTATGAGTAATAAAAATTAACGCTATTAGAAATTATACACATTTCATTCAATATGGTTATTAGAAGGTATCTACCATCACCAACGATCACGTTTTCGTGAGAAAACTTGTGATATTTTATTGATATCCTGCTGATTATGTTCATATTAGCATACTTACAAAATTTGTGTTTGTAGTATGTATTGCAATATCAGTCGTTTGTATGAAAACGCAAAGGTTAGCCGTTAAACCCACGGGGTGTGCGCCGTTAAGGAGTTATTTTGAGATCACAGTGCGCGGTGCAGAAGATTTGCGACTAATACCATCTACATTGCTGAATCCTGCTTTCGTGTCTTCTCGGAATACGTTGTTTTCTTCCACCTCTCTGAAGAGCTCTCCAGCGCCACGTGGAGTGTTGCGGAAGCCTTCACCTCCCTCTGAAATGTTCCAGCTGCGTAGATTCGCCTCTCTGAACGCCACATCGCGAGAAGGTCTACGAGATTCTCGAATGGGACGTTCGATTCAGACCAATTACTGTCCAAACACTTCTCATGAGATACAGTCTCGTCTCGGCATATTTACTGGTTTCTGTGCCAGATAATCACGCCCTCAATTCTGCCAAAGGTTTACAGGATACATTTGCTCTTATGCGAAGTAGCCAAAGAGTGTGGAATTCGATTCTCTTAAACATCGATATCGTAATCTGGTCTCTATCAGTATCTGTTTATTCATATAAGATATTTCAAAACGATTGAATTCCAGTTTTGGTTATTCAAAAGGTCTTCTAAATTGTACATTCAGAAACTTAGTTTTGAAAATACAAACCTCTTACCTATGAAGTTAAAAGAACAGAAAATCATATTTAAAAAAATATATTTCATATTTTAGAACTCATTATAAATTTTACAGGAGCTGTAATCAAGAAAGG
Organism: Gryllus bimaculatus; assembly: GCA_017312745.1. Taxonomy (NCBI): domain Eukaryota; kingdom Metazoa; phylum Arthropoda; class Insecta; order Orthoptera; family Gryllidae; genus Gryllus; species Gryllus bimaculatus. Next base: position 3,593,819 of record BOPP01000106.1, read on the forward strand.
GTAATTAACTGCTCAAATGATATTAACTCTCAGCTTTGTAAGAAATACATATCAATTTTGAAAGAAGGAAAACAGCCGATTATGTATATAAAGAAAACGGATATAATAAAATTCAGGTTATAATATGCTCGTTCATAACAAATATACACTAGAAAATTCGGTTATAACGGACTCTCAACATCGGTTATAGTGAAGTTATTACGTAAATACAACTACCAGAAAAATACATTTCATCTTAGTTCTCCAAATTCTTGTTGGAATGCGGGTTTGTTGAGGAAATTGCTTCAGCTTATCAATGTCTGAAGACGTCTGCCCCATTCGAGTGCCGTCCACCGAGCCGTTCACATCGCAGAGCGCTCGTAAAAGTCGGAACGCTAGCGTCGCTACGGGCCCGCCCGATACCGACAAACCAGTTTATATTTCAAGTGCTTCTTGTAATAAGTGCAATAACTGAAATATTGTGTTAATTCAGTGCATCAAATAACTTTCACCAATGGCATTTAATGTGAATCAATTGAAAGTAAACTTCAATCCAATTTACCTACCACACAACTGTGAAGAGTGTCACGAACGAGCGATTACAAGCCATGGAATCTTCAACATCAGAAAACTTCATGTTGTCACCAAAGAAAAAGGTCAGTAGGCGAGGACGCTTCCAACAGCGATAACAAAAACACAGTGCAAGTGCAAGTGTCAGTGACTATTAAAGGTTCTACACCAGATTTAACCAGTGCACCACCCACAGACGGTTACGATGTTTCAATAGGCTCCGTAGATCAAAACTTCAACTACAGAAATGAGAATATAGACTAGCAATCTTCATACAATGTCCCAGTAGGTAACAGATTTAGGGAAATAGCCTCCGAGGAAACCAGTTCTCTTTCCCCCAGATAACCGCTTCAACGTTCTAAAGTATGATCAATCTACACAGTCTACTACAACTAATAAAATACCCCCAATTTTTATTGCCAAGATAACTAACATCAACTCATTCGTTAATGAAATTAAAATTATCGTATCAAAACACTTCGTAGCTGAACAAAAAAACAACAAAGTGAAAATAAATCCCTGCTCAGCTGATGATTTCCGTAAAATCATAAAATATTTAATCAACATAAATAGAACATTTCACTCCTACAAAGACCCTGCTAACAAAAACTTACCGGTAGTATTAAAAAATGTTCATCTCTCCATAACTGACAGTGAAATCATGCAAGATTTAAAACAAAGACACCCATTCATTATTAAAATCACCCGTCTTCTGAAGGGCAGCCATCCCATTTCGGTAATAACAGCCGAATTCAACAGCAATAAACCACTGAAAACATTACTCAACATTAATCAAATCTGCAACCCCAAAGTCACCACAGAAAAAAGAAAAAGACCGAAAAGTCCACTACAGTGCTATAAATGTTTGGACTTTGGACTCACTAGAAACAATTGCAATCACAAAATTAACTGAGAAATATGTTCTGGTAATTATTATACTGTAACTTGCCCTGAAAGTAAAGCAAACGTCACCTGTATTCTCTGCAAAGGCAATCAGCGAGCAGATGTAAGAAATGAGAACTGTTTATAAAAAAGGAAATTGTTGAAAAGAAAACCACCCCTTCCAATAACACAAGAAATTCATACCAAAGAACACCACCATCATCCCTTAGCAAACAACAGGAACAATTTCCATCACTACCCACTACCCAGCCAATTCGTAACTTCAGTAGGAACAACTACCCTGTAAACGAATCAGGATACGTTAACAATATGAGATCACAGAGAAACCGTACTCAACAAAACAAATAATAATAATAAGAAGAAGAAGAAGAAGAAGAAGAAGAAGAAGAATTCACATTTAAGTACAATAATTAATTCTATATCGTCCTGTATTAACTTCATTAACTCCCTCATACCATCAATAATGAATACAATTTTGAACACAGTAACAGCATATTTTAATAACGATAATGTCATTACAAGCCCATAGAAATATATTATTAACAAATTGGAATGCAAATGGGATCACATCCAAAAAAAATAACTTACTCAATATTTACACACATATAACATAGACAATGCGTGCATAACAGAGATGCACCTAAACAATAATAATAAATGTTACATTTGAGAATACAAAATTTATAGAAATGGCAGGACCGAACATAAAAGAGGTGGTGTACTTATAGCAGTTAGGAATAATATAATCCATCATGAAATTAATATACCAAACATAACAGGAATTGAAACAGTAGCCATAAACCTAACAGTGAACAATGAACAATGTATCATGAAATGTAAGAACTGCCTATAAACCTCCATTAATGAAAAAACCAAAATATTTTTAATCTATTCACTCGAAACAAAGAAACATTGATACTGCGTGACCTAAACGCTAGACACACAAACTGGGGAAGTCGCCAATACAATCAAGCAGGAAAATTACTAACACAAATTATAAAAAATACCACTATCAATATACTGTCGCCTCCTGAACCAACATACTATCCAAGAGACTAACTAAGCCACCAGACATCCTTGACATCGGAATGACTGACGGGAATATAAATTTTTACGCAACTCCGTATCAGGAACTTGACTCTGACCATCTTGCGGTAAATATACTTACTCGACAGAAACAAAGGTCTAATCGACTCAGTGAATGGGTGAAACGTCTCCCAGTCTCGAAAAAGCATGCCAAGTTCTGTCCAAGATCAAGGTGATGCTTAGAATTTTTTAAAGCTAAGAATGTTGTTCCCCATGTTTTTTTTTGAACAGCCTTCGTTTTACTTTGAAATTTATAAGTTGTGTTTATATTTCTATCATAATAAATTAATCATTTTCGATAATTCGAGTTTTCATTAATTTGAGCTAGGACCGATCCGTCCACTTCCAATTACTGAGACTCTATTTTATACGGTAAAATTAGTGGTGCAATAGAATGGTACATTATTCGAACAAGTTAGTTTCCTAATCTTTTTAGCCTAGGCTAGCTATTCGCTTTTGCTCTAGTTGCTACCTAATGTCACCTAAAAGATTTGTTTTTCACATCCTCTCAATTTTTTGGTCTCTAATTGTAGAATGGAAGCACACATGTTTAGGAATACAACAAAATATTAAACCTGGCCCTAAATTTTCACTGAAAAATTTGAAGTTGCTTTTGAGATGTCATTTGAGCGTTTCTGAAATGGCACATATTTGAGCCAATTTTCACAGAAAACTTTGAATTTTCGAGAAAATTTATTAAACGCACGTATACGTTCATTCTGTTTCATTCGTGAATATCAACTATGGAAAAAATCATCTGAAGGGTTCGGGCGATAGTGCTGTCCACATACGGGCAGACAAAGTTTTGCTGTCAATCGACTTTTCGGCATCAAGGATCCACGAAACCTAAATTCTGATTAAACGACGCGTTAGATGAAGTAATTTACTACTAATAGGAACAAGATATATCTACGTTTTCGTAACCAAGGTCCAGCAATAACAAGTTTTCTGTTCCAGCAATACAAGCAACAAGAGGTCACATATCACAGGTATTGAGTACATTGAATATAAATGTTTAAAACATTTTACTTTTTAATCTATTGGAACTTAAGAAATAAATAACTTACTGATTACAAAATTAGGGCAATATTTCTTTTATAGTTTTATCATGTCTTCATTCAGCTAGATACCAGAGAATGAGATGCTCACGACGCGTCGTCGCGCCGTCGCGACGGCGGTATCGGTGGGTTATAACAAACAAGCTATAAAATACAAGTACTCTGTATACAAACGTTTAACTTACTTGAATTCTACTTGAATTCCACTCCAACCGCAGAAGTAAATCAATCTCTAGTGACAGAATCTAGTCCTCTATTTCTCTTATACTTTTTACTCTGGCTGCATCTTCGTCCAGCTTGGCGCCAGAGACCGCAAGAAGAACACGAGTGTCTTCGGCGGGTTATAATAAAAGATAAAGCTTTAAAATACGTGCACTCTGTACACTGTATACATTTAATACATTTTTATTTTTTTAACTAGCCCGGAATCGAGATATAATTCGGCATCCAGCGCCGTCCGCAGGGCGCTAGTTCGAGGGGCGCGTGGGTTGAGAAGTTGTTTCCGTCGCGCCAACGTCATTGATTCGTTGGAATCGGCAGACAAGCAACGCTTCCACTGACAGCCTCAGCTCCGCGCGTCACTCGCCAGAGAAATGGCAGGTCCATCCTAAAGACTGCCAATCGACTCACGAAAACCAACACTTGGCGACATTTCTCTTCTTTTGTTGCTGCTTTATCCGTTATTTACATATTTTGGTGGATTTAATATGAAATAGTTATAGAGATAAGGTGCGTTCATAAAGACTGGTCCAAAAACCAGAAAAAGCTAAATTTAACATTTTTGTGCGGCAAACTAAAAGTCTTTGAAATATGACCCTTGGGCACCTACACATCACTGCGAGCGTTTTTTATCCATTGCTCATAGGTTCACAGGAACCCTTGATGCAGAAGGTTGTCACGGGACCTCGTCGATTGTAATCATGTCGAAACGCTTCGTTTTCATGTCTCTCTTGTTTAGTAGAAACAAAAGGATGTCTCTGGGAACTGGGCCGGGGCTCTAGGGTGGCTGCGACAGTGTTGTCACGTGAATTTGGCTAAAACCTCGCTGGCCATGAGCGACGTGTTGTGAGGGTGCATTGTCATGGTAAAGAACCCATTCTTCTTTGACCTCCGGGAGAACGTAATTCTTCAAATGGCGGAGCACTCCAGTGTAAATTCCAGTTCATCGGCAAGAAATCTAACATGAAGTCGACGATCTCTTTAAAAGTTAATGCACTCTCTCCAGATTATCATCAGTTTGTCTTGCTGGACGTGACTGGCCCAGCGCGGTCATCATTTTCATCGTCTTCGTGACCATCTTTTAATATTTTTTGCCACATGAAAACCATTGGACTGATGTCGCATCTTCTTTATACGTCTCTTGAATCATACCAAACGTCTGTCTAACAATTTGGTTCACTTCCCGCAGAACTCCATCGAATTACGCTGCTCTAAATGACACGGTATTTTCGACTCTCTGATTTTTCGACAGGGATTACTGACGCGCACTGTGGTCACGAACGACCTGCTCACTCCAGCGTCTCGAAGGCAACTGCCAGTGGTGAGGTTGGTTAGCTGACCCCCCCCCTCCCCCGTTCACCCCGACTTCACTCTTTCGGTGAGAACGGTCTGCACGCACTCCCCTACTCAGAAAAAAAACACTCTTGAAACTTTGTGAACGAACCTTGTACGTACAGAGTATGTGCATGCACGAACAACGTTAATGTGCATTGCATCAGTATTTGGGTTTGTTTCGGTTATTTCGTACATTTCCCGCGGTAGAGATATCTTATTTGCTGTTGCAATTGGATCTGGTATTCAGTGAGCTTATCTCAGCGGTCCTGTTATTGAGAAAGCTTACGTTACCCGATTAGACTGTTTTTTGTGTGGATTTGTACAGTGTTTGTCTTCAAAATTAATGGACAATGTTTGCCTTTAATTATATTTTAAATACATAAATCAATGTTTATTTTTGAGAACATCAGTATATATTTTTAAAGCGAACTTATAAATTAATCGAGGATTGTAAAAATAATTATATTTTTGATAAACTGCTTCTCTGAGAAAATTATTTTGGTTTCAGATCACCAAAGTTGAAATCATGCAATTTCACTAGGGAAATCTTTACTTTTTAAGCACTACTACTTCCCGCGGGAAGAGCAATGTGAAAGTTGATGTATTGTATTAATAAAGAATAAGAAGTAAGAGTAATGATGAGAACGACTTGTTGGTTGACGGCGGAATGAGTGTGATGATAGAGAAAGTTGTGGTTATTACCAAAGACATGAACAAGACATTATTTGACCGTAGCTGAATGGTCACTTTAAGGGATTCGCAAAACTTGTCAGGAGTCATAGGGCAAATTGTAGAATGAAAATGCCACTACAAGAGACGATAAAAATGACGATCAGGGATAGGATAGCGTGTGGAAAGTGGTGGAGGGTCGTCGTGATTGTAAATTGGAGCATGCTTTTACAAAAAGCAGCGAGAGTGCTACAGAGCAATTGAATGGCGGGAGCCAATAACGCAGTGCGCCAAGGAGGAATGGAATATTTGTGATGATAATGACGGAAAAAGTTCAAGAGAGCCAACGCATCGACGTTAACTGTAGAAATGGGAACTGTCCAAGTGAAGAGATCACCGGTGCCCCTGGATACAGAAAGTAGTACAACTTGAACGGCCACCATGAAATGTCTTGTCATCGGACAGCCCCGCCAGGCCGCCAACAATGAAAATTGAAGTAAACTTTTAAAAACTGAATCGATGGCGGGAGATACCTGGTGTGGGAAAAACCTCCCCGCAGGCCAACGTAGGTCGGCGCAGGAGACTATACTGAGCATTCAAAAGGAAAGTAATATTAATTTTTAAAATTACATTTAATGTATTATATATCGTTTGGATTGTATAATTGTAAAGACAACAATACTTGATACCTGTAACAAGTATTGTACTTCAGCTTCTGGGTCAATGACCCCCATCTCGATCAGGTTTTCGTTTAGTTTCCCTGATCCTCGAGCAAATGCTGAGATGACCCCTTGTTTTGCTTCTCGACATAAATGTAACTTCAAATTAACTTCTCCCCATAGCATGTCATACACAGTTTTTGACGGTTTTTGTCGTAAATAAATAAATAAAAAAATTGCCAACCAGCGGAGGGAAGATCACCGCCGTCTCCCGCGATAAAAGCATGCACTACATTTACGGGACCAATGACCTTAGAAGTTGACACGCACAGTACCAGTGAATCAATCAATAAAAATTGAGGGCATGGCAGGGGGTTGGTTACAATAATGTGGGTTTGTGGCAAGACGGAGGTTACCGCGCGCGCCGAGGAGAGCCGGCCATAAAATGGCGCGGAGCAGCGCGGTCGTCCGTATCTGCGCAGAGGGAGGAGTCGCCGCCGCCGCCGCCGTCTCCCACGCGGATCGATCTCTGCGAGACGAGGCGCGGCGCGGCGCGGCGCGGCGAGGGTGTTTGTCCTGAAGGTCAGGGCAGTGACTCGGCGGCGGCGCCGCCGGCGCACCCCTTCCCCCTCCCCTCCCCTCCCCTCCCCCGCCGGCGCGACGTCTCGCTCCTCTTTGCCGGCGACGGCGACGCCACCACTTTGCGGCAGACGCTGATGCGCTCGCGGGGGCGGGGGGGGTGGAGGACGAATGACCTTCGCGAACGGTGACTACGAATGCGCTAGATTGATTGATGGTCCTAGACGCCTCAACGGCTAAGGTCATGAAGGGTTGCGCACGCTTCTATCTCGGGAGGTGGCGGTGTCCTTGCCCCGTTGGATGGGGAGATCCGGCGCTGGCACGTTGGCTGGTTGGGAAATCTTCCCCCAGCGGGTACCACCTCAGTCAGGACAAGCTCTATGCTCCACACTGATCTCCCGATGAGTGCGATAGCGTAGGGATGTAACTAACGAGTGAGGATAGGGTAGGGCAGTCGGAGGAAACATCGTCCACGGCCCCTGGCCCGTTTGTTACGGTGCAGCCTCCAGCATTCGCCTGGTGTTGATCGGAGAAACTACGGAAAACTACCAATCAGAGCAGCCGCCCAATAAGAAGTTCTCTTCCAGCGGTTGAGTTCGATCGAAATATTCAGCAACTGACGAAAATGTTGCCACTCGAAAATGTTGGGACTCGTACCCTAGAACTTTCCGGCCATAAGCCCTGTGACATCAATTGATGCTCTGAGCCACCTACCTACGGAGAATCTGGGGTAGATGCAGCAGGGGAAAGGAAATAGCTGATACTTGAAATAAAATAACGATGTTCATCTCAGGAGCGGATTGTGCTCTTGGAACTGTGTCATCTCTGAAGAGGTTTCGCACAGAAGCCTTAAGTTCAGATTCAAATATTAAAAAATGTAGAGTTTTACGCTAACTCCCCTCCCCTTTTTTGTAGTTGGAATCGTCCGCGATCAATTTTTTTAATGACAGAGTAATAGTATATCTAAAATCTCCCTCAAGGCAGCGAATGACAATGGCGAATATGATGGCTTATCGTAGACAAGTGTAAAACAGGGAAGCTTTGAAGGGACAGGTAATAAAAAAAAGTACACAGAATTTAAAGAAAGATGGCTTTCATGACACTTTATGAAAGAAGAATACGAGCACAGTGGATGAATTCGACCGACGAGCCCGACAAGCCAACGTCTCAAAAACATGAAACACGATGGAAACTACTTGGGCACGTAGATCCAGAAGTAGCTAGCGACAACTGACCGCAGAGAAATTAAATCAGTAATGACAAGTGGAGACAATGACTGAGGGCGTAGAGAAGTCAGGAGGCATAACAAGGGATGTTAGGCGATGAACTGAACAATGAACGGTGAACACCGGACGTGGAATTTACGGTAGCGATGGTAGGCAGTGGGCACGGAGAGTTGTGAACGACGGGGTAGGACGTCGTGGGATATGTTGAGGGTTGTCAGTCACGGCTGGCGGCGGCGATGGCGGGGGCGATGGCGGGAGCGATGGCGGGGTCGGGGTCGCGGGCTGGTGAAGTGGTCGGAGGCGGGGTCGGGGCCGAGCGGGGGCGAGCATGGGGTCAGGAGGTAGGGGCTGTTCGGAGGGTGGAGATGGCGGAGGCTTACGAGAGCGGAGTGGAGGTGAGTGGAGGCAAGCAGAGTCGGGGGCGGGGCGAAGCGGGGGAAGCGGCGCCGGAAGGGAACGGGCGGAGGGGGGCGGAAGCGCGAAGGTGGGCGAAGCGGAGGCGGAGCTGGAGAGGGAGTTATAGGAAGACAGATTAGAGAACGGAAGTGGCGGCGGCGGAGGCGACCGCCGTCCGGCGGCGGGCCACAGCGCGCTCTCGTCGAGTTCCGCGGCAGCCTTCGCGAACTCCGCCGCCGCCGCCCCGCCGCCGCGCCCGCCGCCGCCGCGCGCCGCCGCCGCCGCCGCCGCCCTGCCGCCGCTCCGTCCTTAATTTTACGAGCTCCGTTGCGCGCTCCGGATTCCGCCATGATTTTTCTCCGGAAGTTTGACTTCTTCTACTCGATAACGCAGACATCGCGTAATTAGGGAAGTCTCGCACTGTGACTGATGCAGTGGAGGCGACATTACTGAAGTTGCGGCTGCGCTGGTGCGACATTAATTCGGGCGAATGGGCAGCGGGGGGGGCGTTGTGGGGGGGGGAGACGAGACGACTCCTCTGCCGCCGACTGCTCGTTGTCCCCCCTCCCCATCCCACTCTCCGCAGCGACTGAGAAGGTAAGACGCCACTTGGAAGAGGCGAGCGCTGCCGCACTGGCCAATTCGCAAGCGTTCTGAACCTGGACTCTGCAGACGACTTTGTGATGTCAATAGTAATGAGGCTCATAACTAGTGTATCACTTAATATTTTGAAAGAGCAATGTTGCACTGAAACGAGTCTCTCAACTATTGTAATTAAAATACCATTTTTTATTGTTTTTTTTATTTTGTGAAATTCAAGTTAATGCTTTTATACTGTGTTATAGAGTCATGACGTATTCTTATTAATTAAGCTTATATACTATAATATATACTTAATTCTAGTCGTATATCTACTACATAATTCTATATACCGTGTATAAATATTTCCACTGTTTTATATTAGCGAACTTAAAAAAGATTAAAATAATAAAAAAAAGAAAAAAACTACATTTTGCGATATTTCGTCAATCGATATTTCGGTATCAAGAACCCTGGGAAACAAACTTGGATTCTGACTACACCTTGTGTTAGATTTTCTCCAAAATTTAGCAACTGGATTTATCCCTTTTTCTTTACCAGGACCCGCAATAAGACTTTTTCTACCCAAAATTCGCTCTTGCGATTTCCTGCTCTCCCAAAGAGAGGTCTTGCTTCAAAGGTAATGGGTGAGGTATCTCCTCCCTTTCTCTTGTGTGCTAGAGTCTTCTTCTTACGCACATGCTCACAACATATCGAATGCTTGGACAGCACAGCGCTAGAATATTACATACCTCCAAACAATTATTCACTTTCCCACATTACATCCCCTGATAAGAACCTGCTTTATTTTGGATTATTCTTTCTTACAATACAACACATTATGACATTTATGCCAGTGTCACTTCTCTGCACCGAAGCCGCGAGCCGCGGGTCGCCTTTCGCCGGCGCAGACTATGCACTAAAGATATACTTCTCGTAAATATCAAATGGTGGCTTATTTCCTCAAAAGGCAATCATTTAACTGGCAATCATTGGAATAATTTTTGGCAATATCACAGATGATGATTGCTCTTTTTCTTCTGTCAAGGAAGTTTAGTAATTAGGTCAATAATAGAAGGAAAACTTATTTTGCCAAATACCTTCTTGGTTTCGAATTCATCAACAAACTGTCATCTGCATTTTGAAATACTTTTTTGATTTTCTTGAATGGTTTATTCATTATTTTATTTAATTTTTTATCTCTTTAATTCATTAACTTGTGAGTCAGAAGTTTTTGAATTACCTTCAAATATTTCTTGTTCAATGTCTGATATTCACGAAGATGCGACAATTGAATTATTGCACGATAGGGGTCTTTTCAGTCTTTCGGCGGGACTTATGAATCTCTTACTTGCTTTGAACACACTAAACGAGGTCTGGACCACCGCAGGCGAAACTGTCTGACTGGGATAGTTGACTCTCAGAACTATTGACATTCGAATCGTGACGAAACCATTTCACGAGAATATTCTTGTGATATGAGACGTCACTTCCTGAATAAGTTGATTTTAATGTTTTGCGATATCTTTTAAAAGACAGTGTGTTAGTTCTGCGGTCTGGTGACATCGGAAATAACTATTTTAGTTAAAGTATCTCGAGCGTATAACTCAAAAATGCTCGATCTTAGACGGACTTTGTCCCAAGGGATGTTTGTAATCAGGCATTAGAGGTTGGTCGCCAAAATTTAAAAATCTGCGAATGCCGAACGTGATAACAATGGACGACAAACGATTTTATTAACATTGTTGACAAATTTTTGTGCGGGCCGTTAGTAGCTCGCCGGTGCCCTGTTGCCTGCTGGCAGGGCCTAGTGCAACTGTGCGGTCCGCGCGCAGCGCAGGCGCGGCGACCGGTGCGCGGGAGGCGGCGTGGAAGCGCAGGCGTTATATGGGTTAGCTCGGCGCCGGCGTTTCGGCAAACGCTTTATTTACACTTTTCGAGACCGGTCCTCGACGAAAGAGAGAGCCCTCGGAGGCGAAACCGGTTCTCCCAAATCCGGACGCGGTAGCTTATCTGGCCGCGTGGTGGCCGGCCGCTGCCGAGCTTAGCTGCGCGATGGGGCCTCCGCCCCCGCCCCGCGCCGCCCGCAGACGCAACCCGGAGGCACGCGCGCGCGGCCAGTGGCTGCCCCCAGCGCCGGCTGCTGCGCGACTGCCACACGCGCAGCTGGATTGGTTCCTTGATTGATTACTCCCGAACGATTGATTGATTAGTGATTGATGGCGCGTCAACTACTAAAGGTCGTTAGTCCCGTTAGTGTAGTGCATGACTGTAGGCGGAAGGCGAACGCCAAACTACGTCAGCTTGCGGATACGTGCCACCAGCTGGCCCTGCCCCAGCTGGAACCACCTCGCGCCTCCCGACTGGTCTCTCCACTTGTGTGGTGGTGTAGTGCATGTAGGTGTAAGTGTGGATTAGTAAAGGGTGAGGATAGGACAAGGAAGAAGAAAGGTTTGCGCGGTCCGTAGCTCGTTTGTTAGAGTTTTGCTCCGGCATTCGCATGGAGTTGATGGGGGGGGACACAAAACTACTGATCAGAGCAACCGGCTATTAGAATTCTCCTCTAGACAGCGGCTAAATTTCCTCTAGACGTAGCTACATATCTAAAGTTGAAATTCCTGCCACCGTCGGAAGTGAAACCCTTGGAACTTACGTTATTAGGCACTGTTATCAATGCTCTGAGCCTCCATAGCGGGTGCTGCTGCAACGAGTGGCTTAGGGATGGAATAAGTCGATTGGCGTGACCGCTGTTTTCCTCCTAGTTGAGCTTCAGCTTTCAGTTTGAAGTTGGCCAATTTACACCTCGAAATCTTACATCAATTCTCATCAACAGCATAAATGCAGAGATTCGTGAGTGCATGGCCCCCAAAAAATTACGCAATCGGAGTTCTGACATACTAATTAAAAGGTTCTGACATACTAACAAAATTAAAAGGAACTCACAAATGAACAATACAAAAGCCTATTATTTTCATCATTATCATCATTTGCTTACAATTTCAAGCGATACAAGTGTTGTGTTACAGTTTCAAGCGTTGTTCCAAGCGATCGTTATGAACTCGTTCTCTCTCATACCAAGGGGTTGAAATATTATCCCTCCCAAAACCACCTAGTAAAGGACGCCTCGCAGAAGGGGTCTCCGTCCGTAGTCGAAGATTAACATTTCTGTTTATTGATTTATTTTATCGTTTTTCACAATTAATAAATTGATTTGGTAAATGGTGTCGCGAAGAAACAGGGAGAAGAGGAGGAGTATGCAACGGGGGAAAGATGAATACCGGCTTGATTACTGAAAGCAGTTTATTGTGAGCCCTTCTTGACGTCCACGATTACATCCTTACAGCGGCTACGCAACCCAGCACGCACTCGCTCGTCGCCATGAGGTGGGTGTGAGAGGGGTGGCAGGCAGCGGGGCGAAGGCAAATAGCCTGGCGGTGGGTCACTCGGTTGTGCACAGCCTCCATTCCCGCCCTGCCCACCCGAGGGCGACAGTAGAGTGGGACGCTGCCAACACAGCCTCGCTCACGAAGAGCGGAAAGCGAGCGACGATTTCTGTGGCCGTTGATACACCGGCGGGCCAGTCTGCCTCAACGGGGCGGCGTTGCTCTAGTTGGGCGGTCCGCACAGGTTAGTGGGGGTGGCGAGCGGCGAGCCCGGGCACTGGAAACGATATTAGCCCAACCCCGGCGGGGGGCGTAAGGCCGTCTCGCTTCACCGCAATAACATGTATTTGCATTCACATTAGCAAACAAAATCTATTTCAGTTTCTACAAATGAAACCAGTGGTGCTAAAGAATGGCACAGCTTTCTTTTCTAATCTCTTTAGTCTAAGCTAGCTTTTTGATATTGTCCCTCCCTCGTTCCAGCTGATATTTATCGGCATCAAAATATTTTTTTACATCTCAATTTTTTTGCTACTTAATTATAGAACTGAAAATTGCCTTTAAAAATATTACAGAATATTAAAACATATTCCACTATGCAAATTATCGTTGAAACATTTGGAGTCGTTTTTGGAAAAATGCGGATTGGGTGTTTCTAAAAATTCACAATTTTGAGTTCATTTTCTCAAAAAAGTTTTGATTTTTCAAAAACTTCATAAGAATTCATTTAATGCACTAGTGTTCACAGATGCAATAATTGATACGAAATACCTGTATATATTAACAACGTGAAAGATATTTCGAAAAAATTTTGTTAATTTATTTAGACGTTATTTAAAAAACGGTTTAAAGAAAATAAAAATTGCCTGTTTGGCATAAAATTTAGCAAAAAATATTCCTATTTTTGAAAAATTAAACACGACATTATTTGAAGATCTGTTTTTAATAAATAATCATTTTCATTACAAAAAAATGTATTTTACACAATTTAATTAATAATTGTAGTTAATATAATAAATTTATATTAATAATTGTAGTTGTAGAAAGACGCCGAAATGGTTTTGGAGTTTTGCAATTTTCAAAAATCAAAATTTTCACCGAACATGAGACCTGCACCATTCTCTTAACTGGTCTATACAATCGAGGTCAAAATTTAATCAAAATTGTTTGTACTGTTTTTATGAAAAAAAATATTTAAACGAAATTAAAAATGTCGTACATTTCACGCAAATTTACGAGAAAAGCACTCAAATTTTCAAAAAATTATACATAATCTTATTTCAAAATCTATCTTAAAGGAAAATAATTCATTAAGAGAAAAAATCTTTATCTTTAATATTTTAGTTACAGGAAGTTGCCGAAAAAATTAACTTTTGCAGTTTTCGAAAAATCATGGTTTTCAACGAACATCATGAAACCTGCACCATTTTCTTAAACGTCTTTCACACTATCCAGTAGCAAAGTTTAATTACAAACGTTGGAGCCATTTCCAGGGGCTTCATGTAAAGTGCACCCAAAATTAAAATATCGATTTCAAATTGAAGGGACAGCAACATTAGCCTGATTCAAAGGAAGGTACCAATTGTGGAGCAAATCATCTGAATGGTTTAACCGCTATCGATGTTCACAGACGGATTGTCAAACATTTTGCCGTCAATTGATTTTTCGGTATCAAGTACCCTGGGAAAAGGACTTGGATTCTGTCTACACCTCGTGTTAGAGGATTTTCTTCAAAATTTAACAACTGGACTTATCCCTTTTTCTTCACCAGGACCCGGCAATATGAGTTTTTCTGCCCAAAATGCGCCGCTTTTTCCTGCAGCATTACAAATGTTTCTTTCCACTGTGTAAGCGGCACCGAGAAAGTAAAAATACATGTAACATATACATTACACTTTATTTCTTACTTTTCGTATATCTGCTTCCGTGGTTGACTCATAAATATCCATTGAATAGTTAAACAAAATAGGCAAATGTTTTAAAAAAAAATATTAGTTTTCTGTCAAATATAAAATTTTATATCAAAATTGAACTGTAGACAAATCTTATATTTTCACAGAAAGAGCATTTCTAGCAAAAAGCAGAAGATTTGACAAGTATTTTGTAATTCCAGTTCAAAATATTCAAAGTTAGTTTTCATGTGTTCTTTATACCACCTATTCTAATTCTCATGCGTTTGTGAAATATTATTAGGCTATATTCTTACATTATTAAGTTTTACAGGATGATAACTCGGCTGGTGTGAAATTGTCATGAGATAGTTCAAAAGATTGAGTTTGATCATTCCATTTAAGACTGGAAAAATACCTTCGCAGCAATATCAGTCGCAAGCAATTAACTTCGAACGATTCAAAATGATGAAAGTAAAATATAACTTTATATTCACTGTGAACTATCACGATATATATTTTTATACAACTTACAGCTTTGCAAATTGAAAAAGAAATTTAAAAAAATTTAAATGCTGCGATTTGCGAAGCATTGCAGAACTTTACAGCTGAGATCACAACACGAACAACCCATTTGACATTCATAAAATTATTCCAACTAATACATTTGAAATATGTAGTTGGAACTTTACAGCTGAGGGCACGACGTAAGTCTAACCTAAGAGAACAAATTCCATTCTATATTATTTTTTCAATATCGGGTTTAGTGGACCTTGCTCATTTTACTGGCATTATTTTACAATGTTGAGCACAGGTACTTGTCCTAATAACGTATATCTGAATGGAAACAATATTCTTTTGATGTAAACTGTGAGTCATTTTTCAGAAATTTTATTTTAAAATACAAACAAAATACAAATATTTTGTCTTGAGTGTGAAAGTAAAATAGCCGTTTAAAATTAATCAACGCACTCACCACGGCATAGGTTTAAATTTTGTATTTTGTTTTGAGAGTCTGAAATATCGTGTAGGTCATGGAAGGAAGACAAACGGTCTGATTTGACGTGGGCCATGAAATAGCGAAGTGCATCGCTGCCCTCCCACGTTCTGTCGACTCCGAACATAAACAGTAAATGCAGCAAAGTGATGTACTGCGCCGACAAGCTTTTAGGATGAAATCTCGTGTCAAAGCAAAAGCAGAAATATCTTTCCAGATTAAAGAATCACCCGAAGACATATGACCAGAGTCTAAAAGTAGCATGTTTCACTTCTCTATCTTTTCCTCGGCTTCTTCTAACATTTCGAAGAAAATGTAGATAGCTAGAAATGTTCTAGTATAAAATTGTGTTTTTTCATTACTAGACTAAAAAGCGGACATAGAATTTAATGGAAATGTAAAAAGAGTATTCAGAAAGTTCATTTCGAGATAATTCAAATTTTTACGTTTGATTAAATATGACAAAAATCAGTTGAGATTTAAACAATGTTCTTATTTCAGTAATGTATCAAACCGTACGAATATTTTCTGAGGAATAATTGTGATAAAAAAATTATTAATAATGTGTTATAATTTAAACAATTTAGTTAAAACTATGGACGTTTACTGTTTTTCATCTCAACTAAGATTCATCCACAAAAGTTTTTGCAAAATAACAATGTACCACACAAATAAAACATTTTATTGATGTGAGAGTGCACATAAGTAATACAATTTGCGATCGTCCACGTTTTAAGTTAAAATTTAAGTAGAGCTCATATATTATAATCATTTCTTTTTCAAGATATATTTTGTGAACAGGCTGTGTTTTGACGTTCAATTCACTCGGCATCAACTTCACAGAATATGCTGAATAATGTGCAATTTTCGTTGGAAAGTATTATATGTGTTCTTTTACCTTAACAAGATTTACGAGCTTGATAGCTTGAGGTCGTTGATTCTTGAATGTGTAATATTCCATTTAATCTCGTGAATACTTGCTTACAAACTTCACAGGGAACACATTCTTTCAAAGCAAAATAACGAAAATTACTGTCTCTTTGCTTATTATTCCACCCACCGCGCTCTTATTCCACCCACCGAGTTCATTAAAGATACGCGCTCGATCAGTAACAAAACAGTTAACTCAGCCCCTTATCACTTCCAAATAACAAATGTGAACCATCCGCTGCGAGTGACCAGCGATGTTTAGGACAGACACTGTTCTTTCACTCATCAAAGAAAAGGAGTTGCCTGATTTGAAGTCAAATAATGTCATATTGAACTGTTTTCAGTCTCAGCGTGTAGTTCCATGCCTTCTGCCCTAATTTCTGTAAAAAAAAAAAAACGAACTAAAATGACCATGTATGAACTAGAACTGGTTTTCCACTTACTAATTCAATTAATTGTGGTATATATATATATATATATATATATATATATATATATATATATATATATATATATATATATAAGAGAGAGCGAGAGCGATGTGCCATGTCATTTCAATGGCATTTATAAGAAATAAAAACAAAAATGATAAGTTGATATGTTTTCGTATAAATTAGAACATGAAAAGAACCACAATACGATTAGCGAACGGAAAAATGTAATAGTGAGACAAAATAACGTCTACGCTGAAGAGACAATGGGATAATACATGACCTGAAGAAAGAGAAGTATTATTGCAAGCCGAAAATTTGCAGGTGCCTATCGCTCTTTGTAGTGTTTGGATGGGTAGATTCTTGGTGGAGTTCGGACATGTAAGGAGAGATGTGTAAGGTTGTATGGCATGGTAGGCTTCGGATGTGAAGAGAGCAGATGGATGTAAAATGGAGAGTTCGGATGTACAGCAGATATGGTAATAAGTGCCATAACAAACTGTCGTGTATGGAGAAAATAATGTTTTTTTATTAATTTTAATAGAACAGTAATTACAGGAAATGAAAAAATAAATGACGATTCATATATGGTTAATAGAAATTTAATTAGCGCGAAGGAAATAGGACGTTAACAAACTTTCGAGTATGGGACAGAATGCTGATAACTGAACGAATATCGAAGAATTTGTGGGATCCAGACGTCCAAACATGCTGCGCTGACTGAAAAAGGGAAGTGAAAATTGGAAAAGGAAAATAACTTCCTAAATTATTATTCAACGTAAAGAATGTAAATATTAAGATAATTATCTCGTAAATGACTATGAAAAATATTTCTTAAAGTCAATAATTGCACACAGATCCAAGCACGTAACAATGAGAAATGATTATTTGTAATTATGTACGAATGTGGTTACCTATTCGTTTTTATTGTTCTATAACTTTTTCAGAATTTTTTATTATTTTTGTACATCAGTGAAAATTTGAAATTATTTCATTTAACAATAAAAAATAGGGCATTGTTGCACTAAAGAAAATGAGCAGAAATTAAAATCTAATGTTTTAATAATAATTAGAATAGTATATCCCCATCAATCCCAAATTCCCCGAAGTAAAGAGTTTTATCAGCCTGAAAGTCCTACAGGCGGTGGCTTTTCAGGTCCACTATTGTAAGTAAGTATATAAATAAAACCTTAAGATAAATAGAAATATTGCGAGTAGGGGTAGTAAGTAAGTAAATAAGATTGTTGTTTAGAGAAAATAAACTGAGGGGTTATCTAAGCTATCCGGGAGCCTAGATAACACAAACTCCGGCCGCGGAAGCCTAAGCACCCATAAACTGAGCTAGCCAATATTATTAGGAAACTATATTTCTTAAAGTCAGAGTATAGATAGAACTGTAAGGGGATACAACACTAGAAAGGAAGATAAATGTTTTTCAATATATTGGAGTGGCCGTAATTTTTTTCTAATAGTTTCTCAGGGTTCTTTGAACAGCAAAAGTAAGAGAAGCATATATCATAAGCTTTAGCCTTGTTGAAATAGTGTGCTTTGAGCGATTTATATATACAAATTTCATTTTAACGTATATTAATAAAACTTTTTTTGAAGAGTTTGCTTTGAATACTGACTGGCTGCAAATAGATCCTTATCCTCCTAGAAAATTGGGATTATGATGATGCATTGATTACATTGCTGCAAAAATGTCATTAAAGAAATCTAAGCCATAAATGGCATAGCAGAAAGAAATATTAATCTATTCCAAGACTGTAAGAGTTTAATAACTCTTGATGAGAAGCAACAACAGTATATCATACAAGATCTTGAAGAATATCGAAGAAATTTTACAACTACTAAACTGATCTAATGAAATCTTTGTGGAATTGTACTTAACATAAAAATTTAACATAAAATCTTCTGTGTCATTATTTGGATTTAATGTTATTTAAAAATTTGTTGTAAAAATATGAAAAATAATAGTCGCTGAAGTTCTGATACAACACACCTATCTTTCAGGAGTTATCGTATAGGAAATTTGTGCGGAAAGGTAATAATTTATGAATAAAATTAATTCATAAACGAACACATATTTCAGTTATATGCATAAGGAAATTTAAAAAAATTTTAAAAATCATTCACTTTTTGGTCATATTTAGCAGAACGTTGCTATATTACGAATGGTAAGGCAGCGCAGTTCTTTTGTCGCTACGCGGAACGCTAAAGTCGCTGACCAACACATCGTCACAGGGCTTTTAGACAGGGAGCTGCGCTACTGTACAATATGTACACTGGCGTGACACATAACACAGAGACAACACTGCTCTTATTCCATTTTGCAGAAATTAATTGGTACTCCTCGGTTGCGATGAATCCAGAAGACATAAAGGAGAATGCCCTCTGACATTGTGGGTCCCCTGGAAGCTTGTGGCCGTGGGGTTTACTGCAGGGGCTAGTGGCTGGTCGGGCTCGGTGAATGGGGCAGGGTGGCGGCTGGTAGTTGCGCCCTTTGTCCGCGCAGCCGCGATGCGTCTGGTCCGCGGGAGTTCACTGCAGCTCCCTCTGGGCGCGCCCGACGCGCGGTCGCCGGCAGACGAGATTCAGCGCGTTTCGCGGTCTCGGCAACTCGCGCCTCGCGCCTGGAACGGCCTAGTGGATGCCTCTCTTCATTAGTCCCAGCCTCCATTTGCATTTCAGTCTACATCTACCGACGGAACACTGGCTATCACGATAAGTAGTCGTTGGCGGTCAGTGCGTAAACCCTCGCGGGCGACAGAGCTTGCGGCTGCCGGCTGTGCAGCGTACGCGAAGTTGTCGAGGGCTGGAGAGGCGTGGCAGGACCGAGAGAACCGGAAAAGGTGACCGCGCGCTGAACAAGGCGAAATGAAGCCGCTCTACAGACATCCGGGATGAGCTACAGACAGCTGCGACTCAACGGCTCGGAAATCTCATAAATGAGTGTGGCTTGCAAATAATAATTTTCATATTTTGATTCCAGGGAATGTCTTGTTTCTTTTTTATTATTATTATTATTATTATTATTATTATTATTATTATTATTATTATTATTATTGCTGTTCCTTCAACCACTGAGCCAACTGAGCCATTTTTTTGTGTAATATATTTTGAAATTATGTACCGCTTTTGTCAGTGAAATGTGTTTATGAGATGACCATTATAGCGACGTATTCATCTTGGAAATAGTTGTTAATTTCTCTGTTCTGTTGCTCTAGCCCGTTAGCAGTCCAGTTGCCAATACGATGTCTTCATAATTTGCTTATCAGTGTTTTCAAGATGCTAATTGAGTTAGATATTTGTTCACAATGCTTTGAAACCATTAATTCGAATTCAGTAGTATTATTGTTTTCATTCAGGTGTTGAAATTGCAGAGAGTTCTTGAATACGTGAGCTCAAACAAACGTAAGTTGGTGACTTCGGCGTTATGGTGCCGTAAGTAAGTTCAGCTTATCGGGGTGTCATATATAAGATCACGGTTTCAATCCCCATCAAGGCCTTGCATTTTTAACGGAAAAATATCCTATGTACCCCTTCCTTCGGAGAGCGAAATAAAGTCGATTCTCCAAAGTTGTAGATTTACAGCGTGTAAAAATCTCCTCAAGCCCAAAAGAAGTTTCTGGGCTAAATTCAAATCGCATATTTCGGCACCCAAGTGGTATCTTCTTTCTCTGCTAGATGGTGAAAGCAGTGGTGCATGATCAGATTGGAGAGCAGGCCTGATGATCTGGATCTTGTCACATAAAATAAGGCATCAATGTATTGAATTGAATTAAGTACATTGTTGATTTTCCTGAGGTACATTACTTGAAGGTTCGTTGCTTAGAGGAGGGGGTTGAAAGTGTAGTATACGAATTGCAAATATTTGCTTCGCCTTATCTCTAGATACACTTCGCATTTCTTGTAATTTGTCGAGTGGTTTTGTTTTCAAATGTCTCTAAGTGGTGAGTCATCGTTTTCATTTTTACAATTTTCGGACGAATGGTTATCTGCTGTTTACTAAACAATTTATGTTGTAGATATTATAGTTGCTAGGCTATAGGTCTATGAAGAGATAGAGCTGGCAATGTACAGACGTGGACAAATTATTAGCAATATGGTATTCAATAGAAAAAATATGTTTATATCTCAAAACATTAGAAATAAACTGTAGAATTGAAGAACTTATTAATACTTGGCGTGAGCACCTTTAGCATGAGTTAAAGCAATAATTATCCTGGGCATGCCTTAAAAGAGTGTTTCGCATAATTTGGCAATTTCGTTGTCAAAGTTGTACTGGAAAAACATTATCATACCTGTTATTTTTGTTACATAAATATACAAATATTAACACAAATATATATAACAGAATCATACAAATATTTTACTGTAAGAAACACATTTTAATAAATGTAGATAATATATAATATCAGGAAATGTTTACTTTTAATGACAGGCGAAGGTTTGTAGGATGTTTTGTGGATCATCATTTCGCAAGATAACGAATGATGCGAGTGTCAACTGTTTCGCTGCGCGCGGGACGTCCAAAGGACTCGCGGTGCGCTTGTTGGGAGCCTCTGAGCGCCGTGTTGGCCCTTCCGCCCTTGCTCCCTTCCGCCCACTTGTGGGGCGAGGGAGTGTCGAAAGCGGAGGGCTCGCCGCAGCGCGCGACGGGTCGAGGGCCTGTTGATCGCTGCGTTGGCGGCAGAAGGGTCGCACCCGGGGGCGTCTGCACTGGCAATCTCGCAAGTAGGTTCACAACTCAGGAAGGCACTTCTTTCAACTGGATAGAGGTACTGATTTTTTTCTTTCTTTCATGCTTGTACTGTAAAGATAAGTATAAAATTGTGATATATAAATAAAATTTGTACGTTCATAAAAAATAAAATTCATAACATTTTCCATCGCGGTTCTACGATATCGATGGAGCTTCTCCAGAGGATCTGAGAGAGAAAAAGTTTGAAAAGCGCAAATGATAAACCGATGAAACAACAATACAGAGCTCGTCGAAAGATAAGTAAGATATTCAAGATACAAGGGATAAAAGTGGGAAGAACTTCAATACAACTTTGACAAAAATCTAAATAAGTATAAGAGAAGGTTTGGATGGACAGTCTCTCAGAATTGGATTTATTTACTCATGCAGATGCAAATTACTTTAGAACTAATATCAGAAAGGCAATAATAAAGTAAACAGTTTTGTTGTCATAATACTACATTATCTTTCAGAAAATAAAGAATATCAGTGAAATCATTTTAATAATATTATTAAATATTTCTTTCGTGTATTGAGTACATATTCTGACTCTTTTAATACATCTTGGTCAATCTGCGCCAAGGCAGCAGCCGTTCTTCGTTAGGGATCTGGATTCGAATCCCGCGTGAAGCGTTGTTGTTTCTCACTGCAGCTGCGGGCTGCAAGGCAATGTGTTTGTTTGGCTCTTTGTAAATATCATTGAAAAACAAAAGTTGTCGAGGAAGTTTTTAATAATAGGCACTGTATTTTCCACACTTAAATAAACACTTTTTAAATTCACAAGTTATACGCCAGAATTGCCAAAACATAATGTGAATAAAACGTTTCAAATAACACGAAGATAAATATTTCTTCTTATTGCTTTTGACAACGTTTTTGCGCTTTTTCTTCATTTTTTTAACTTTTAATTTCTCAACTCAAATCACTGTATTGGTATGTCACAAATAAAACACTTTTCAAACTTTTGTCAAACAAAAATAATGCATTTACAAAATTTTCGTTTATATTTTTTCAAACATCTCCAGTTTTGCTCAACTTTTCATAAGAAAACCATTTTTTAAGTTCATATTTATACAATAGCTGACTAAGGAATCGCAAGGTTTTTCGCAGAAAGTAACATCTAGTCAGGAATAAAATTCTGCCAGCCAACGTAACACTCTACGTTTCGATTTTCGTGTCAGTAAAAAAGTACTTTATAATTTGTTCGAAATTTAGCCTTCGGCAAGCTACGGGCGTATGCATTCAATTGCGCGATTTTAAATTTGTGCGGACCACAATTAACTTCAGTTCGGGAAAAGTTCGCGTTCTAATAATTAGTACGCGAAATTATTAGTATTCGAATTATTTCGGAAGGAAACGAACATTCAAATTGTGACGTCTAGTCTTAGTCGCTTCGAGACTGTTTACTGAAGTTTTTGAAGGTTGGTGGAAAGGAATTCCATTTAAACATTCAAGTGTACTTTTTGAGACAAGCAATTGTTTGAGTGTCTTTATACGTCAGAATAATATTTTTTATTGGAATTGCGTACGGTGATTTACAACTTGATTGGTGTTTGGGTAACCCGTTAATGAATTTAACCAAGAATCAATGAAATTTAACAATTATATCCCAAATTTATTGATTTAATAGTCTTATTTGTAAATTAAGCCCACAAAAATGTGCGCTGCACTCTATACTTGCAGTAAACAATCATTAGTGGCCAATAACCCATGAAACATATGGTTGATGCAAACCTTCGCCAAAAAGTCTACGAAATTATTTCAAAAAATAATGAATCAACTGGAATCAAGAGAAAGATTTATAGAGGAGTTGATGATCATCCTCTTCTATTCTACTCGTACATACGTTTCATGACATAGAGAGCAAGGTCGCAATACGTGTAGAGTCTCTAGCTTAAGAAAGGTATAGAAGAGGTTAGAAAAATGCTTTTGTAGTTAATTTTTAAACATTGTCTTATCAATGTAAAACTGTTTCGCATTTTTTAAAGAGTTTCTTTGAACAACAAATTTGAAGATTTTTGCGAGAATATTTGGAAAACCAAGTCAAATTCTGCCACCAGTTTTTGTATCTATTTTCAGAATAAATATATCTAAAATGAGCTCTGAGCTTTAAATGTTGTACAATAAATAAAAGTATGTAATAAAATAAATAAATAAAATTAACATATTTCCTCGGAATCCACAGCTTTTCGAGTGACCATGTGACCTTTCCGATAGGCGAGTGTCCATTTCGGAATTTTTTTGCGTGGGGCAGTAACTAGCATGGCGCACAGTCGGAAACTCAAGCAGCAACAAAAACATGTTTCGCTAACAGGAGCACCCAGAAATATTTCCGTGGAAATGCCGATAATTATATTTTGTAGGATTATGTTACTTATTGTTTAATGCGTGTGTGGGATAATAAAACGGAAATTCTAAGAGGCATATTTTTATGCGAAAATATTATAATGAGTGTTTATAAAGGTAGTAATACAAGTATGTCTTTAATAAAATGTCAAAGACAAATCGGGCTGAAAAGAATTAGAATTCAGAAAAATGTTGAAACAGCTCATACAATGCTTTCATTTGTCTGATATTGCAAGTTCTTGACGGAAAACGAAACGATTTCTTTCATGCTGGTAGTGAAATCCTCTAAAATCAGAGGAATACATTTGGGAAATGATAGCCGCTGGAGAAGGGAAAAGGGTTGAAAGGAATAAGCATGAATTGAAAGA
>BOPP01000106.1:3641601-3662317 GCA_017312745.1 Gryllus bimaculatus
GCCGTTGATTAGTGCGCTTAACGGCCGGCTAATGTGCAGCGTGCGGTGGCGGGCCGTGGACGGAATGCGAACCTCCTAAGAGGAGCGAACCAGACGACGGCGTTTGGGTCGCAAAGATAAGTCATCAAAAATTCAAGCCAAAATTCGCATTAGAATGAGATTATAAGTAATGTAGAATACGAAATAATTTCTAGAAAAAAATCCGTTCAGAATTTCGCTCAGAAATGTACTAGTTTTGGTACAACAACCCCTTTATGCAGTTACGTATTTTGACTTCAAAGACAGACTCTCAAAATTGTTTCCAAATCGCAACACTATTCAACCATCTTGGGATTCGAGCGCACGTATTTAGGTTTAGCAACAAATGAGCAAATCCACTGTACCTAATTACTCAAGCAGAATTACAAACTTCCAGCAGTATGCTACATAACAATTTCTTTAATTTACCTACCACCCGTAGTGAAAGTGCCACAGCTTAGGATCAGGACTTGAATATATCTACATTAAAAGTCTTATGTTACCAAGAGCCACCCCAAGGTACAACGCATGCATTCTTACGCAGCATCAGGGGCAAGTCAACATAAAGCAAAGGAAAATATCTATAGACGAGGACACAACCAACAGCGATTACAAAGAACACAGTGAAGGTCCAGCGACAGTATAATCGTTAACAATGATGGGTTTTGTAACATACCAGATATCCTCCCAAGGCATTTAATAAAGGGAAATTTACATCAAACAATAGCTTAGACCAAGGAATACACGTCGTCAGGACAATGTGACAACAAACTTTGTATTCCGTGCTCGAAGGTATAACGCGATATTCTTGTGCGATGCATGGCCGCGGGACATACTGTTGAATAAATAACCCGACAGCCTTGAAAATCGAGGTTCCACAATTATTTAGGATGGGCCGGTGCCTCTCTCGGCAGCAACCGAAGTGGACGGTCCTAATTGTGCAGACATAAGCTGGGTAGCATTTTGATGCCGGAAACGGGAAACTTACGTTTATTGTGTGATATTTGTATGTGTAGTATATAATTTGTAATTTGAGGGTATCATTCTTAGCTTGAATTGTAATTTGTGATTTGGGGAATTCTTGTAAAATAGACTGCGTGTTTTTTTCGTATTAGTGTAGAATACATTCGAAACTGGGCGTTATATATTGTTTTAAATTAAGTAAAATGACGGGCAATCGCGAGTAGGCGCTTCATGCGAGGAGCAAGAAGGGAAAGTCGCGTTCACGGACCGCATTAATTGAATAGATTGGATTATAGAATATATGATCAAACAGTATTTTGGGGGAACATTACAAAAATTCTCACGCTGTCAGAATTTACGACGAAAATAGGAGCATCGTAAGGACATCCCACCGACGGCATCCAGACGGAAGAAATCTTGGAGATCAGTGTTTTCTGTATAATATATTTTCCGTAACCTTACGAACATTTATACAGAAATATCGTACAGAATTTGTGAATATACGAAGCAAAGATAATTCAAATCAATAATGAGCACAAAGACTAACAAATGTAAATTTTCAAAATAAATCTTAACTTTGTAGAACTTTCCATCATATTTTTAATAACAGGGTAACACAGCAGTAGTTCCAGGAATTGCGGCTCTGTACAGAGTCGCACGTGCACATATAATAGTAAAATAATAAGGTAAAGTATTCCATGTCAAACCCAGGTTTGTAAAGTCAATGTAACGTTTGAAATAGCAAAATTAATTAATATT
This sequence comes from Gryllus bimaculatus, assembly GCA_017312745.1. NCBI lineage: Eukaryota > Metazoa > Arthropoda > Insecta > Orthoptera > Gryllidae > Gryllus > Gryllus bimaculatus. The sequence goes on from BOPP01000106.1 coordinate 3,643,342, forward strand.
GCAATAAATCTAATAACCGGGCAATATAAATAGTTAATTAAATGCCAAAGAAATTAAATCAACGCCTCCTAAGTTGATCTATGTATGTTGTGTTGATTCAATACCAGTATGCAAAGGCCTTTTTGTTTAATACGCCATAATTTTCTTTCACGTCGTTGGCAACACTGTTGTTGACATCATTAAGTAAATCATTGAATTACCAAGAAAATAGCTCTGCAGTTTTATTTAAATTTAGATTTTAAATATCATTTTTTTTAAAATAAATTTGCTAAAACCTACGAACAGTATTGCCTCGGAACTTATTACACGTGAAGAATGTCAAGTGAATATGGAGAAAACAAAAATATGATAATGCTTGACAGTGAATGAACATTATGTTCCACTTCGCACTTTTACTTTCTTACATAAATGTGCAAATACCGATTTTCAAATGAACGCGATCCACAACTTATTCTTTTTAAACTTAACTAACACATTATTCACATAAACATACAAAACAGTCCCTTATTAATGTTAGATTCACATCAAAACTATTAACAGAGCAATTGAAAATGTAGAACTGAACTCAAATTAGACTGAGTTTGTGAAGTTTTAATCTCTTCAAAAATTAGGGGAGAAAAATATGTAAGTTTTAAGGAAATTCGAGGAAGAATCTAATGTAGTTGTAAAACATGTTGCTACAGAATGTTTGGAACTAATTGGGAATGATCTGCATTTTTGCATTTAGTATTTGTGTATTTTTATGTAGATTAGCAAAAAAGTGTAAAAATGTAACTGTATTAAAATTTAACTATTAGTTTCTTAATCTGAAATTATTTGTTGTATGGAGGTAACACCCAAGGCCATTGGGTGTTGGGAACTTTTGAACGGGATGTATTTAATCAACTACTACGATTCATTGGTAAGTTCAATGCCAGATACTGAAAAAACATATTTGAACAAAGCTGGGCACGAAAGAAATGAAATATGAAAGAAATTTTCAACACATGAAAGTATTTTTAAAACAGTTTACAGCATCGAAGACGCCACATTGTACTAGTAATAAAATATTGATGAATTCAAAAACATGGTCGAATGCGAAATGAAGGGTTGAAATGAACTGATTTTAAAACTTGATGTAATCAATCACAAGGAATCAATTAGATCAAAGGCAAAAGTAAGGCACTCATTTCTGTCAAACAAGTTGTTTTTAAAAATGTTTGAATGGTAAAGAGAGTTACAATTTTGAAGTAATTTTGTAGAAAAGTGAAAAAAAAATCATGTACATGTTTATATACTAAATAGTATTGCATTAAATTAAATGTATATTGTTTATTACTACTACAGAAACCTAATGACTGAATTATTTGTTGTAAGTATTGTGTTGTATAGTGTATTGTAGGTGATTTATGATATTTTTTCTTACATAACTATGTCTCTCCAACAAAACGCATAAAATGTAGAAGAGGTTACGTAACGAAGTGGGTTGAAATTGTCATTTGTCTCTACTTAGCAACAAGGAATCATGTTGGAAGACTGGATAAACAAGCGGAACCCTTCTGAGGCCGTGAAGACAAGATCGAGGGATACTCGGCTCCACACATTGTGAGTTTTATGAATTTTTGCCTAAGATATTAGTAGTGATAATGTCTTAAAGTTTCTAGATGTTTGTAGGGCTGCTGTTAGTTGTAAACTTGTTAGACGGAAATCTTGTTATTAATATTTAATAATTAAATTGTTATTTTGGTTGTTGAGAAACACTTAAATTTCTCATGAGAAGAAGTGGTCGCCAGGAAGTCGATGACTCTGACAATTGAGACGTTACACTCCTTTTAGAGTGATTACATAAAATCTAGTCAGTTGTTTAAAAAAAGATGCATGCATACAATCTAAAATTGATGGAAAAATTTCATTGATAAAAATCTCTTCCTTTGAAATTGAAAGCGTATGGCAGGTTCCAAAATAAAACAGGACATTCGCAATTTTTCATATTACAGAGATTTTTAATGAAACTAGAAACAATACTAACGTACATATTCACTTTTTTATACTAGAGATAAACGTTTAAAGAAAATTTGCAGCAAATGTGTACTGTCGGAGGATTTTCGTGTAAAGTACTTCCTAAACATTAAAATATCTCGATTATACTAAGTTTCAGATCAGAAGCTTCTAATCTGACAGTTATAGTTCGTGACACAGCCATCCAGGCATCCCGGGTTTTGTATACGAAATTGAGTGTATCTCCCCGCCACCTGCACCAATGTTACTCATCTTTGGATCATCACTCATAGATGTAAATCCAGACGTGCCTAAGAAATTACAGGCTAAAATGAAATTTAAACTCGGACTTCACCATAGAAAAGTTGAGGTCGAATTGCCGAGATGATTCCACTGTATATGTAAGGTGACGAAGTCACAGAAATAAAGGTAAAACTATTGATTAGAAGTTACCGAAACTGATGTGCCAAGAGGATCTTGGGTTAAGAATGCAGGAGATTTGCTATGCGTGTGGGGGAGGGGGGGGGAAGGGCCACGTGTTGTTCCGACGACGTCCGCGTCCGAGGGCGCCCGTCGGGCGGCGCCGCAAGGAAACCAAAATAAACCTATTCCCAGAAACAAAACACGGCGTTTAGCGACGTGTCGGGCTATTAATACCGGGCGCTGGGCTGCGTTGCGCCGAGGCTCCGATGCCCCCCCTCCCCCCCCGCGCACACGCCTACCGGCCACTCCCCCTCCCCCCTTGCGGGTCACTGGGCCTCCACACCCCGTCCCCAGCGCCCACTCGCTACATCAGGAGCTGTTGAATGCCCTCTGCGAATTAGATTGATAGAATGATTAGTGATTCCGGACGCGTCGACTGCTAAGGTCATGCCCCGTCGGTGTGGCGCATTTTTTTTTTTTTATCGCGGTGATTTTCCCTGTTGGTTGGTGAGTCCGGTGCCGTCCTACCTGTCGGCTAACGGGGTTGCCCCCAATCAATGCAATTACCAATCGGTGCAGCCGGCCGCTAGATTTCTCCAGACAGCGGCTGAATTGGACCTAGCTAGTGTCGAAAACCCTTCCAACCGTCGGGAGTCGAACCCTAGAATTTTCCAGTCCCAGAGGAATTGCAGTGAAATACTAATTGGAACAAGTGGGGATGCAACAGCAAATACTTCTATCGCTTCTTTATATAGTATTTGAATAACTGCGAATGTCCGTTCGTTCGTCAGTGCGTTAGACCATTTCCCGTGTACCAATCGAGACGTTTGAGGTGTCACTCAACGCGCCTCGGTCTCCTGGTAGGAACTGATAAATTGTATTAAGATCCGTCCAGAAGATTCAATGAAATTTCCTAAAACTGTCTTTTGCGTGTTTTAGCACTGCGGACAGGGATTTAACCAACACCACTTAAAAGGATCTATGTAGGTAGCGTTGATTAAATGACAGTACCCAGAGGTTTCGATCCACGACCCCATGATTCCACGAAGATGGCAACAATGATTACTGATATTTCTAAGTGCAACATGTGAATCGCGATGCAGAACTGTCAATGGTGATGCTGCATTGAAATTGTACATACGTGGTGTTTCATCAAATGGAATCGTCGCGGGTGATTGAAAATTTATATTCGTGGGTAGACAGACTTGCCCATACGGAATTTCAAGCACGTAATATTTCCGTAGGAAATTTTATTGGTCGGTTTCAACTATTGAAATTAAAAAACAGTTATCTTTCCTGAAACGTTATAATCTCTGTTCTCCGATTTCTTTACAACCTCCTCGCTGTAGTGGATACGGATACAGAATGACAAAAGCATAATATTATTAAAATTAATTTATCACATTCATACTCTATTTACCAACATATGCATTCTTTTATTATCGCAATCATGGCCTATTCAATTCTTCCTTATCAGCTATTCTTAAATTCAGAAATAAAACATCTCTTGATCGTTGTACATGAAAAAATCGTAACAGTTATGAACTTCCTTTGGAAGTTTCCTCAGCAAGCTTGCCCGACGACCTGTGGCTCTCGCGTCATACCATTCGTAGCTGCACGCCATCTCCGTTGGAACGTGTCCGGTTTACATTTTACGTCCGAAATTTTCAAAAACAATTCTGAAGTTTCTGTCATTTAAAAAATCTGTTACTCGATTAATTATAACCGCGAACTCGCTTTTCATTTTTCAATCCCCTTTTTACAATTCAATAACCTACCTTCAAAAAAATAATATCAGGCAACACTAACTACATCCATCTACTACCACAATCTAAGTCGTTCTGTTCACTATCGTGAGCCATCTGCTTTACAGTTGACTTCTTTATGACCGAAAGCGTCCAAATTCCGTTTCTTCTGGCCAATTCTGCGTATCCTCCTTCAAATATCTAGTGTCCATGTTCTTCCCCCATTGGCTATTGCTTGTTCACGTATCATGTTTTTCATTCTTTGACACCCGCCTCATCCTCTTTTTATTATTTACATTGTTATTCACGGAAATTCCTCACGTGACCACAAATAAAATGAAACCATCATTTACTGCACTGGTCATTTCCCACTCTCCTTCTTCGTTTATATATTAAATTTTGTTTGTTTGTTGTTTTACTAACACATTCCTTCTAAACTTTTATGATGGTTTTCATAAAACGTAGGATAATTAATCCATCACAAAATTAAAACGTTAACCAAATAGAGAGAAGAATCAAATAAAATTGTAGAAGATTTTGTGACAGAACTTTATGAACTAATTGAGAATGATCATATATTGGAGAATAACACTGAAGAACAGGGCCAGGGGTTAAGATGTACGCATGGTTAACACTTAGCCATCCCTACACTGTATTCTGGTCTACGACACCTGAGAGGCGAGCTTAATAATCATCACACAGCAGCAGAAACTGGGACATTGCAAGGAAAGAACATAATTATTTTTTGCCCCGACCGCAAAACGAACCCGGGGTTGCGGCCGTGGAAAGCGAGCACTTCTTACAAAACAAGCCACCGAAGGCACAACCTTCCAATACATACTAATTATACGAACTGGCAAATAGACGCATTTCTCTCACGCTACTCGGCCTTCTCCGCCGTAATCACCCTAGCACGCCTGCCCGCCCCCGACCCACAACGGCCCGGCCGCGCACCCGCCTCGACTCACCCCCCCCTCCCGCCCCGTCCCATCCCCCCCGCGGCCACCGCCGTGACGTCCGGTCAGTGCCTCCCTCTTCCCCAACCGCCCCGTGGATAATTCTACTTTCCAATATTCAGCCCACCCTAGCTTCCTCCGCCGCGTAATGCACCCCTGGCAAATGCTCTGTCCTCAACCGCCGCATCACCCGCATCAACCCGCCCTTTAGGTCCTGCCCCACCCCCCGCGCCCGGTTTCCCCCATCCTCGGTCCTTCATCCCCTTTCCCCAACGCCCGATGATATTCCTACTACCCGCCTGCTCAGATTTTACTCTTTTCTTTCACGCTGCCCTGGCCCCGCGACTGGCCTCGCTCGGTTCTGCCCTTGCTCAACTCGCTATCTTTGCTACGATCATCGTTGCTTCCACAATCTGGTAAGTGGAAGTTGTAAACATAAGCATTGTATATTTCCAGAAAACTTATAGTAACAATTTTTACCTTCAATTATTTAACGAGTAAAGAGTGCTACAGATATGATCGAATGGATTGAAGCAAGTAAAAACACAAATGTTTCATAAGAATAGACAAAAATTGAATATTTGTTTAAATAAACACACTATAGTAATTTTTATATCAAGTTCCCGAGTCGAACATTGCAATTTTGACAAGAGTTACAAATATATTCCCATAAACTTAGTTATGGTTAGTAAAATGTAAATTCACTGGTCAATTGACATCAATACGTGACTGAAAACGCAGGCTTACAAGTATTATTTCATGACGTATGCGTATGCGAAATCTGTTCAACGAGAGCGAAAGATGACGTTATTTTCGCCTCTCAGGCCAACCATTCCCCGACTCCGAGAGATCTGTTCCGTCTCGTAAGGTTTCGCGGCAATTACATCGCCACTAAGATTCTAAGTACGAGCCATTGGTCAACGCGCCCCTGCCCGGATCGAGGCTTTTCCAAGACTCCATCCACGGTTGCGAAGGTAGAATCTTACATGATATTTTCTTCAAGTGAGTGTACCTAAAATTTCCTTTTAGTTTTATAAATAAGTTAATTTATTTCCTGGGATGTAATTTTAAATTTTACATATTGTTTTAACAGTAATTCTCCAACACATTTTGTCTGATCAGAGATAATGAGGGAATTTCCACCGAATGTAACATGTAACATGTTCTGTTTCTGACATGTTATTTGTTGAAAGGTTAAATGTAAATGTGTTGGAGTATGTTGTATCATTCCGCGGTCCCTATTCAATATTAACTTATTTTATTAATTAGTGTTTGGAGGATATTGTGCGGTGCGCGGGTGGGGTAGCGCTCAGGGGGGAGGGGAGGGTCGTGCCCCGCGGGGTCCTATCTGCAGGAGGAAGAGCGGCGCGGGGCCATTGAAAGAAGCGCTCCGTCGCCATTGGCTGGAAGAACGCTTTCCCTGGACCGTTTGGTTGTTGACGTCCGAGGCGTGGAACGAGAATGTCGCAGGCTGCTTTTGAACTTCCGATGGGAGAGCGGTTACTTGCGTGGCGACTCCCCGCCCCCGCGCGCGGTAGTGGAAGTGCATGCTGGGAGGGGGGCAGAGCGCTCGTCAGCGAAGCAGGCGGCAGGGCGGGTAACTTGGTTGTCGCGCAGCCCTTTGTGGTGGTTACCTAAATGGCGGAGAGTTGGAGTCACTAGGAATATTCCCGCAACTGAAAGGGAGGAATTTGCGTCTCGCAATGCGCTTACGCGAGGGCGGTGGTGTACATCGCAGCAGGCGGAACGAGACGCGCTCGGTGACGTGAGCGTCTTCACCGAGTCCCGCGCAACGAACCTCGCCACAAGGCACGATGGTGAGGCCGGCCGACCAGGGGCGCGGGGGCTGCTTGGCCGTTGCAGCGGGGCGACCGCTCGACTGGCCGTCGCGTCGGTACTTGCTGCCCTTCCACAGCCGCTTCCACCCTGCCAGGACGCATTCCGACTGCATCCCGCGGTCATCTGATCCTAAGCCGATTAACTACCTCCTCAAAAACACGTAGCCCGACTGCATCCCAATCTGTTTTCCTCCTTAGTTCTTAAGTGTAAGATTTGATTTTTTCCTTTGACGTGATATGCTTAGAACCACATTGATCGAATTTAATTTATCCACTTCAGTCTATATTCAAGGAACATTTGAATGTCCTTTTATAGCACGTTGAATACCACCCCTTGAAAGTAGTATATGGAAACAAAAAATAAAATCACTTATCACAAGCATAATGTTACACACAACATACCCAAGATTCTGCCATGTTCTCAGCTTCGTTCGAGCTTTTCTGTGGTCGTCACGCCTACTTGAGCTACTTATGAATAAAAACTAAACAAAACTCCTTCACCGAATGGACAAAATGGGATGCAGTTGGGCTATGCCTTCTCATGTACCGAAAATTGGAAGCGGATCAGCTGGGAAGCGAGGGTGAGCCATGCAGTCGGGCTTTGCCATCTCAGATAACGAAAAGCGAAAGGGGATTAGCTGGGAACCGTCCGCGGGATGCAGTTGGGCGATCACCGCCTGCCCGTGCTTCCAGACTGAGTGACCTCAGCCGAGCCTCTTGTCCACAATGGCCTCCTTTGGTCTCGAGGGCCGGAACAAAAACTTTTCCAGGAGCCGCTCTAATTTTTATTGTAAATTCGATTGCGCATCTACGATCTAAACTCGCAGAATTATGCATTTTTCTAGTAACTATCCATTTAATTTCTATAATAGAATGTGACATGTTATCATATTTGTCCATCATCTCCATCCACCCGCATGCATTTTTTGTTCATTATTTTATTGTTGTGTGAAATGTATATTTTGTTCTTACTATCCGGCCTCATTCCGCTTCTAGTATCATCAGAAATTGACCAGAAAAAAGGACCCGAGAAGGCGCAGGTTGAATTATAATGAATTTTAACAGTTTGTACAATCTGTAATTCAAGGTGTTTGAAACCTCAATGCCATTGCAAAATATAATGATATCTTATACACTGAGTTCCGTCTATGAACGAGCATTAATGAATGAGCATGAAAATATTTGTAATAAGTTCCTGATCTTTGTTCAACAAGTTCATTGTCTTGAATGTGGTATCAGAAGAAAAGTTTTCATGAACTCTGCATTCTTCAAGAAGAAATCTCTGCCATTAGAGGAGGCGTCTGAATTAGCAATACACAAATAACGACAATCTTAGATGCTGGTTTGTAATATATTACTGTTTTGCCAAAAGAGAACCTTGGTCATTAATTGTTATTCGTATATTTGCTCAATACAAGTTTGCACGACGTACTTGGAAGTGCTTTTATTAAACATAATTGATACAGGATAGAAACTTATGTTAACAAACAAACAAAATAAATATGTTCACACGTAGTAGTTTTTTTTATTACATCGCAGGTGGGGTGTACGCAGTCGCTGTAGTCAAAGTGCAGTGCATGCATCATTGGTAAAATGGCGAAAAGTGAAATGCTCTGGCTCGCCAAACTGTTTTTGTTTGCTGATACGTTTTTAAATTAATGGTAACAATAGTACTTTTATTTATATAAAAACACATTGAAATATGTTGAAACTTTTTTTGAAAATCTTTATTGTGGAAATACCTTTAAAAAGTATGAACATTTCAATTATTAATATTATTAATATACAATATTAGATTAATATTAATTAGGTTAATATAGATTAAATAACTTCAAATACAACTGATTTAACGTTTGTGGATATGTTTTTAAATAATTGTTACGATGTAATTTTACTTATGTAATAACATATCGAAATATATTTTATCAGAACGTTGTCGAAATATCGTTGAAAAAATATAGTTGTAGAAATAAATTTTACAAAAAGTATGGATATTTAAAAAGATAATTTTAAGAAAACACTTTGAGACCCTGTGGATAGCAGAACATATCAAAATCTAATAGGAATATACTATAAAATAAAATGAAAGAAAATAATAGTATCTTATTAAAATTTGAACCAATTGCATTAAAAATGATCATTTGAAACACCGTGGATTATATAAAATTGATATTGTCTCTTTCACAAGGATTGGATAGTAAGAAATTCGGACAACACTGGGTATTTTTCTGGTTTATATTTTTCAAGGCATAGCGCGCTAGAGAAATCGGTCGGCAGTAACGCCTTACTCGTGAGAGCACTTAAGAAGAAGTTTTGGTGGCACGGACCGCAGCTCGAAAACATGAATTGCATACCCAGCACAATTATATTAGATGCTGGAGGTGTTGTTCCCTTCACTTGCTTTCCGGTGATCTGCTTGCTACCAACATACAAATAAAATGCCATCTTTAATAGGAGGTCCACTTTTGGCTTGGGGCGAGGAGACTTTCGTTGCGCACTGTATACTCGTAATTACGCTCAGTCAAAAAAGTACTGGAATATAGAAATACACGAGTAAAATTCACCCCGTGTCCCTACTTAACTGAAAACTTCGATGATAAAACATCTGCATACACTACAATCGAAAGCAATATAAGCAATATCGTACAAAACAAAACAAAGAAAAAAGAGTATATTTGATCTCTCGCAAGCCAAATGTTACAGATTTACGAATAATAATTTCAGATCCGTAAGAATATCTTATCTTTCAATTTACAGGATAGGCATACATGTGTTCAGTATATATTCATAAATACGTAGTACACCCCTACCGTATCATTCTACACAATGTATGCTCTCAATTTTCATGCGTTAAGGAGGTTCAATAAAACCATTCAATGAATGTCTTAGTAATTTCATCATTCATGAGCCACACATTTATTCGCAAATATCCTCTCTCATTACATTGTAATATGCAAAACGTGGCCAATTACAAACATTTATTTTGAAATTCAATAAGGCAATAATGTAACAATAAAACGATTTCTCGGAGCATACTTACTGTGATTCGCTCCAGAGAAGTACCCTTCTATTACTGTAACATCGCCCCGGAGACGTCGCGGAGAAATAGCCGGGCACTTTCTACGTGTGTGTGGCTTCGAGTAACTAATCTCGCATAAAGAGTTTAATTTCCCCGCGTTTCTCAGTTCTGGTTTTCGCCGAGCGCCGAGTTGGGGCCCGTGTAGAAGCCGGCGAGCCTTCTTTATATGCAAGCGGTGGACGCTAATACACACGTAATTTTGCTGGCATATAAGGCGCTCAATTTAGAGGTTCTCACCTTAGCGGTTAATTTATAGACCAAAATAACAGTTTTGTAATTGGAGACATGCAAAAAGCGCTCTGATTAAAATTCTGCACGCCGGGTTCAATATGAAGGTGTCAACAAAAAGAGCGCGCCGAAGGGAGAGCGGGCGGGCGCCCGGCGATATAAGGCACGCGGGGCGATTACACGAGAGTTAACTAATGTTAATAGTCTCGTACGGCGTGTTGTGGCACGGGGAGCAAGAAACTCATTAGGGATGCAAAACGCTTGTAACAATATCAGAGGCAGTATGCTCACTGTATTAATAAGGTATAAGCGAGGGATGCGTGCCGCTCATATTCATGCGTGCACAACACCTATTACCCTCGGGAACTGAATACAATGAATGTGTATCGTTGACGAAATCAGAACGCGGAAGTAGTTGGCGTAATCGGACGTGACGGGGGCGCTCCTCGCGGCGGAGTCAAAAACCTGGGCGCACGCGTGCGACCTCAGCGGGCGGGTCCGCCCTGCGCTTCGCGCCCACGCCGCTCCCTCACGGGCGCTGGTGGGCGGGGCGGACTGGAACGGCGCGAGTGACAACTGAAATTGCTCCTCAATCGGGTTGCTGCGGTGCAAAAGTTGTGGTTTCTTGTCAAATAAAAGCGTAGGGCAGCATTATCTGCGCAGGTTGTGAAAGTGCATGTGAAGTATGTCCTTACCAAAGGATATGGGGACGACCACTCTCATTCTCCCTCTCTTGGACTCGCTCAGAGTGGCTTTTAAGCGCGTACTAGTGTGTAAATGATTTAGAATTTCAATGTAGGGATATGTTTAAATATCGTAATTAATAATTACAGTTATTCACATTTAAATAAATCAGAAACTTCCTGAAAGACGTGAATGTTGATGACAAATTCAAAACTTCTGTTGAATTTAATTCCTTTATAAAATTTGAATAACTGGTGTTCCGTGCGTCCGTCACTCACGGTTAGACTCCTTCCCGACCACCAATCGAAGTGTATGAGATGTCATTCGACACCTGTCTTTTTCTTGGCGGTGAACAGGTAATTTGTTTTCAGATCCGTCCAGAAGGTTCAATTAAATTTCCAAAAAACGAGTTTTTCGCCTATTGTAGCCCTGCGATATTAGTTACTAGGCCGGTAATTAAACCAATGCTACCTAAATAGATTTATACCCACAGGAAATGTTCGCTCCATGACGCCATATTTTTTCCCACGAGGATGGCAACACTGATTTCTGCCATCTCTACATCAAATAAGCATAACTGTCAATAGTGATTCTGCTTTGAATACGAAGTGAAAGGTGTATTAATAATAAATTTGCAAAAACCTACGTACAGCATTCCCTTGAAGCTTATTAAATTTGAGGAACTGAAGTAAATACGGAGAAAACCAGAACTGTGCGTAATGATAAAGAATAGAAGCACATCCGCTAACCCAATAATAGTAGTCGACTTTTCATATTGACATTCTTAAGCGTGCATATACCGATTTTTCAAATAAATAGGACTAACATCTTCTTATTAAACCTAACTAACACCTTCTAATAATCATACAAAACAGTCACCTTTTAATGTTTGTGAATATTCGCCTAAAAACGAATAATATAAGAATTGTAAAAGTACAAGTAAACACAAATTGGACTAAGTTTGTGGAGTTTTAATCTCTTCAAAAATAAAAGGACAAAAATACGAAATTGACAAGCAAATCCAGAAAAGAATCAAATGTAGTTGTAGAAGATTTTGCGATACAATTTTCGGAACTAATTGAGAATCATCTTATTAGTAGAGGTAAAGAATAATGGTGAACAATTTACAGATGATCTGTTATGTGCAATTTTGCGTGTAATTACCAAACAAAGAGTACAAAATGTTGCGGTACTTTATGGCCAATACTTAAAAAAACGTAATGAGCCCAAACAAAACGTAATGAGGTTCTGTAACACAAAAACAGTAGAAGGCATGTTTCAATGTATATGTCATCAATGGGACGACGAAATGTATGCTGGAGTTTATTCAGGGAATAAAATGAATTTTTATGCAGACTATCATTGAGTTGTTTCTTATATTATTTTATGTAAACACACTTTATCATAAAACAGTGTACGTAGTTAAGTTATTGCATCCCCTGCAGTTAATACGTATATCTGGTACAATTTAGGACGTCTGAGGTTCCATTTGGAAAACAAGATACCTAATTAAAATTTTCTTGATGTCGACTATTTACATTTTATGAAGAGGCTGGTATCTGTGTAGATATGAAAATTTATTTCAAGTGGTGATAAAAACAAATATATATATATATATATATATATATATATATATATATATATATATATATATATACATGTACATATACATATACATATATACTTTTGTTAGATAATGTTAAAATTTATTGGTACGTGAAAAAACTTATTTTTCCAAACATTGGTTCAATATAGGCTATTCTCATTACTTACTCTAAAATGTTCGTTAGCCAGAATTGACGTTTTGCTGATCTTTAATACCGTAAAATTTGTTTACAGCAAAATGTCGGTCCATTCTTGCGCTCGTCACTCTACCCGTCCGAGTATCAATTTTCTGTCAGTGAAGAGGCTAATCCGTACGTAGGATTGATAAGCAAAATGATCTTCTCGACAGATTTGTCAGATGTCTTGGCCACAAATTTAAAACATATTTTCTATTTTGGTGGTTTATTACATGAAGCCTCCAGAACATTTTCATTTTTTTAAAAAAACTATTCGAAATTTGTCTTTACATTTTTTCCGCGAATAAAACGTAAGAATCTTAAAGTCGCTTAAAAGTTTGGCGCAGATCTCATTTTCGTAAAACGCCCGAAATTTCCGAAAATTGCGTGTTGGAAATAATAGAAGAGACAATTATATTTTTAAGCGTTGGCCCAAGTGAATATGTCAGAACGGCCGGGCGGTGTAGAATAAAAGCCCCTGGTGAGTCAACGCCATGGACCTGAGTTCGAGTCTCGTCTCCAAAACCATGTTTGCTGGTTGGAAAGAAATTTTCTTCAATTGTGAAATAAACGGTGATTCGAGTTTTATGATTCACTGTGATGTAATTTACATGGCATTTACGATGATTAATTTTACAATTCGATATTACTTCGGTAAAAACACTTATTTTTTTAGAAATTTTGGGGTTCACTCAGGTTCATGTTGTATTATAGTATTGCGAAACCGTTAAATGTAATGCGAGAAAGTGTAAGCTCTTTCAGTAACAGTAGTTTCTAATCTTTTGATGCGTGTTGTGGAACCGTTAATACGATAAGGAGGGCGCTCAGTAAGTCCGGACCGTGCAGGTTGGGCACGGCGAGGTATGGCGAGGAGGGATAAGGAGGAACGCAAGGCGGGCGGGATGCGAGTGTGTGAGATCGGATGGGGGCGGGGAAGCTTAGATCAAGCTGGGTCAGGGCGGGGCAGGCATGTCTCTATGGGGTATACCACGAATAACAGTTAGGTATGCACCAGGCTCGTATTAGGATTTTAATGTTGGAGGTCTTTTTGCCCCTTGTCTCCCTTGTCATTAACACAAGGTAACGTCTGTACTACATACTAGATTTTGTTTTTTACTTAAATTTAATGTCATATTTACATATGTATTAATTAAATAAATATTCACTTTTCACTGTTTCTCTTTTCTTACATCCCTCATAATTTTCTCCATAAAAGAATTATGGCATTATTCCACTGTTTTTAAGTGTCCTTCATAACCATGATCTTCTAAATCCGGAGTTCTCCCGCAATCTACATCGAGGCAATATCAATTAATACCAAATCAGTAAAATATAAATTTACTCGTAAATAATTTTCCTGATTGGACTTTAATTCACTGTGATTAATGAATAAGCCGGAGACGCAAATTTCAGTTATTTCGTATTTTGTTTCATTTGTTTTGCTGATCTCCAATATCTTTTACTTATACTCGTTTACGCCAGTAAATGGATTTTTTCAGAAACGTACAACATTCTGGATAAATCGAAGCCTTTAACACTGCTTCCAACGCGAGAAAGTATTACAAATCCATAAAAATTAACAGGAGCACGCAATGCCATGCCAGACAGAGAAAATATGTGCATACACTATTAGGAGTTTTGTGAATATAAAGCATCTAGTTCTATGACTTTTTGTCAAAAATATTACGGAAAATAACCTAACACGATGTTTTTGTTTTCACACTAATATTCACACATAAAGTAAATTTGGACATCACAAAATAGGAAGGTTAAAGGATTTCAGGTAATATTTATGTGCGAATTAACAAATATGTACTTGGCACAGAAATTATAAAGTAAAATAATAATAATAATAATAATAATAATAATAATAATAATAATAATAATTAACTATAGGATAACAATTTCCTACATGTATTTTCCTCAACTTGAAGTACATACAGTAACATGTTTAAATTTAAAAACATATTTATTTCAAAAGATTCGGAGAGTTCGCTTATTCTAAGTTTCTTGTGTCATGGCAGTATTCGTTACAAATGTTTTTGTTTAACTATTTTATTTACTGTAGTGTCATGCGATACTATTTGTAACGAAATGAAAATATGAATTTGTTTGAGTTGTATCAACCTGTGGAAAATAGACAATTGAAGGAAGTAGAACTGGTTACCATGGACGCAAGTTTGTTAGAGGAAGACTGGGTCACGTGCCCAGGAGAATGGAAGCCTGAATGTACGCCAGATATATTACTGTGACATTCTGGTTTCAAAACCCAAATAGTAGCTACTTCAGGATATTGGAAGTTTGGCGACACGTAGGGGAAGGTATATCAGCAAATTATTCGGTGGTTCTCGAGTAAGGAACAAGATGTCCGCGAAAGCGGAGAAGTGATATTTGCCGATTGATTATGGTTAAAAGAATTCTTGAGAAGAACAATATATTTACTTGTGTTTGAACTTGGTGTTTTCATATAAATTACCTCAAGAGAGAGGCCAATGGACAGCGACGTTTGGTGAGTAGCAATGCAGTTGCAGCTGATTTTATTGGCGTTTTCACACGTCCACGTATGTATGTGCTGTTTCGGGAATATACGTTTAGTAGATTTCTAACAACATGTTATTTGGTTTTCGTGAAAATCCATTTTCTGTGGTTTTGTTCATCATTTTGGCTGCGACAATGCACTAGTATAAACTCTGACTGCATGTTGTGTAAGACTACTTAAAATCTGGTTGCACACTTTAGAATATAAAAATAACTCGACTTTTCCAAAATAATCTATTCTAAGATGCATGTAATTTATGCTCGTTTGATGTATTGTTTATTAGTTTGAAAGGAAACATTCGTAAAGTTATAGGTGGTGAAGAGAAATGTGCATAGCAGCACTTCAAAACAAGTATGTCAATATTGCTAGTATTTCCGTTTGAAAATTGAAGAGAGGTTCACTAGATAGGTTGGGATCATACAATACATAAAGGACTAGACTGGCAACGTCTTATCTCGTAGCGTAGGCGCTAGTGGACCCAAAATCTTGCGCTCAGCGCCATCTTATGACACAGCAGATTCGTTTGCCGACAGTGTTATATAGAGTTATGTATGAGCTTCCTTCGTTTTAATCAATTTCTATTGAACCTTGGTTAATTGCTGGATTATGTACATACCGATGGCGAATAGTTGTTTTATATTTACATTCAATTTTTCAAATTTGCGACACAAGGGAAAAAATTTACATTAGTTATTACTTTTTCGTGCTTTTTGCTCATAACATATTTCTCTATTCCACTCGTGAAATTATAAGCAATTGTTTAATTATTCATACAAAATGCCCCAATCAGGGCGGTGTCTCAAACGTTTATCGATTTTTATATCCGATTTTTCTTACCGCTTCTTCCTACTTGCTAATCAGAAACTATGACTAATCTATCTTAGGAGGTGGTATAGTACATCGATCGTGTGTGTAGATGCCCAATAAATCGCGTATGTACTATAACATAACATATTTGAATTTATCATAACTTTCAGTTAAATATTTGACCCATTTTGGATCTCTGCTGGACATGCTGGACATATCCTCGCTTCACGAGTAGGGAATTTACCGACAATTTCCAAAGCACTCGTTGTATTACGTATGATAAAGCTCACTGTCACTCACGATTACTATTTCTATTAAAATGCTTCCGTTTAGCTTCTGTTTAATATCGGATGGGACAATAATTCAGCTTGTGTGTGTAGTGTTTTTTTTTTAAATTTCAACATAAATGCTTTTCTTCATGTGTTTGCTCACAACACTTGTTCACTTACTTTTCACTTACTTCGCTGTTCTTCAAAGTTTGAAGAAGTATTGGAAGACATCTCAAAAACCAAGATATTGTGTTTTAGAAAACGTAACGATGGTGGATGGTGACGTGCAATTTAGTGACACCAATAATAATAATAATAATAATAATAATAATAATAATAATAATAATAATAATAATAGCAATAATAATAATATTAACAATAATAATAATAATAATAACAATAATAATAATAATAACCATGTGTTTGTTGCAGTGCTTCTCGTAGCAAATATGGCATTATGAAGGATAATTCAGTGAACATCCCCATTTATAACTTTAACCAAATATAATTGTATCTTAAACGTTTTTTAGAGTTAAGATACAGAACGTAGTAACTAACTGGTGTTTATTTCCGTGCTGTGTACACCTGTCAAATGAATGAGTATTTAAAAAAATGTTGTAATTAACTTTTCGGTGAGCTTACTTCCATGTTAATCAGATTCTAATCGTTTCACTTGACTCATAGAGAAATTGTCGAGATGGTTCAGGTTTTACTTCATAATTTTTAAATGTAGCTTTTATCGTCATGATTATGCGAGAGAAGCTGAGAGAAGAGATCTTTTTGACATTAAATAAGAATAAAAGGTTTTAAGAAAACTTCACTTCAAATGTTTTACATACGTAATATTATTTTTTATTTAATATTCCACTTTTACTTTACAGCAATGTATTGAAAACAGGTGTATAGATTTTCTTTGGGGATCATTGACCAATAGCATCATATGCCATCGGCAGAGATGACTGAGGGCAACAACTGAGTGCCTTTGAAAGGGAGGACCTAGGGTTCGAGTCTTTACGGTGGGCGAACTTTCAACGCTAACTCCATAGCTAGGGCGAGTTCAGCCGCTTCGGGAAGAGAATTCTAGCGGCCGGTTGTGTTCACATAGGTAGTTTATCGTCCTTCCTCTGAACATGAGGCTAATGTCTGAGGAGTACCCTAACAAACGGGCCAAGGGCCGGGTGCGATCTTTCCTTCCTGTTTTTGTGTTGTCTTAACTCCTTACTTACACACAATTACACTCACATCCACTACACTACCATACATGCTGGAAGAGCGGTCATTAGCTTAGAAGTTGACCCGACTGGAGTGGTGCCACGCTGCTAGGAGATACCCGGTTGGGGAATATCCCGTTAGCCGACGAATACGAAGTCGACGTCGGGGCTTGCCAGCCAGCAGAGGAACATCACCGCTCCCTCCCGCTATTTAAGAACATGCACTACACTTATGGGGATAATAACCTTAGAGGTTGTCACTTATTAATCACTTGTTAATCATTCATTCCTTCAATTAGTATATGCCTTTGACGGAAACTGTGGTTTGGCGCAATCATCCGGCTCCAAAAAGGAACGTCCCTTGGCAGTGCAATAGTGCTATATGTGTGTGGTTGGGCCCCACCAGACGTCGCCGCACCTCGCGCCTCGTGTTCCTCCTTGGCCGCCGCCAGGTTGGCGACCCGGTGCGGCGCGGCGCGGCGCGGTGCGGCGCGGGGTTGTGCGGGGCGGGGCGGGGCGGCCGTGTCGCGGCCGGCGCCCACGGGCGGCAGAGACGTGGGTCCGGGGTCAGGGCTGTGCGCCCGCGCCCACTGCCGCACGACATCTCGCCGCCGCCGCCGCCGCCGCCTCCGCGCCTGCAAGGCCGCCTAATAAGCACTCGGGCGCAGACGCTCGCGCGGCGCTCCGTCAACACCGAACCAAACCCGGGGCTGCGATCTGCCTGGAGAGCAGGTGCACCTAATAGGAGATAAGCCTATCAAACCTTAATCTGCGATGATCGGGGTTTAACTTCTCAACTCTTAATGTTCGAGCAAATGTTTCTTCAAAGCCCCTGCAAAGCGACTGAAAGGAGCAACGAGAACATAAAGCTTCTGTTTCACATTCTAATGAAGGTAATTATTGTTCAATCCGAACAGAATTAAATGATCTCAACAAGTGTCGGTATTGTGGAAAAATGTATAATTTTTGTGAACCTTACTCAATTCTTATGTTGTAGCGGAGTTAGAAAAGCTCAAGTCCAAAGCCCGTGAAAGATTTCATACGTTCACTTTTAATTCAAATCATTCTTTCAAATGAGTTCTAATTTTTTTCGGAAAACACAAGTTGATTATGCAGGACTCCTAGATTAAATTTTACAATTAATTACAAATCATGAACTGACTGTACGCATGAATTCACTTCGCTCTTCATTACGTTTAGAACATTACAGTGGATTGACTTACAATGAATGAACGCAATGGACCATCGTAATAACGTTGATGTTCTCCAATGAACATTTACTGGTTACAGACTCCCCTTGAAACGTACGATATCTAGGGAATAATAAGATCACAACAACGAGTCAAATTCAAATTCAATCAGATTTGCCTGAGGAGATAAGTTAAGTCCTAACCCCATAATGAGGTCACATGGACGAGTCAGATCCAAACAGATTAATC